>JAGVSP010000982.1:0-136778 GCA_022494985.1 Micrasema minimum
AAACCACATTTGTTATGACCAAAGGCTGTAGCAAAAAATATGAGCGTGTAATAAAATGATCAAGATATTTGCACTTGGTGTACCTACCAATGCAGTGCCCTATGCACCATTTGATGCGGATAAGGGAAAGTAGTAGTAGTACGAGTACGTAGTTGAGCAAAGAAAAACATTTAACAAAATTGCAATAAAAAAAACGGCAAAAACTGACTTACTTAATACTTTCGGGCAGTATGGCTTCGCCGTATTATTATGGTTGACTTAATTTTAATAGTTGTGACAGTAATCAAAGTAACAGATCTTTTGATAAATAATTCATTTTTATTATAATTTATACCTCAACAGAGGTGAAAAATATAGATATCTAGGCGTTTACAAGGCTTATTAGCTGGGTTAGCAGTAGGGTGTGTCACGCTCCCTAGTAAAAAAATAAACAATTTTTAATTTTGGTGAGATAGGTCTCAAAAGTTGTATTAGGTATACAGAATTAATAAAAGAAAATAAAATTTAAATAAAAAAATCATCTTTGGCTCGCTAAAATGGATTTAAATTCTGAAAAATTATTAAATTATCGGGTCAGAGAAAAAAAATTTTGGAGAAAAACCATTCTGTTTTTATTCATTTTATTTCTTTGGACTGTTTAAAAAAATTCACAAAATACACAGAAAATTAAATTACTAAAGATTTTTTTATGTACTGTTCGTAAGATAAACTTATTAAAAATGAAAATTAGTCTGTTTGGCACAAAAATTTAAGAATTTAAACATTTTTTTTGAATAGAAGTTTTACACTATTCAAAACCTATCAATGGATAATATATACAAAAAAAAATAATGAAAAAATACGAAACTGGCAGTAAAAAGTTATTTAGAAAATATTTTAAAAGTAGTATTTTTTGAATTTTTCAAAAACTTGGGGCATTTTAGCGAGCCAAAGACGATTTTTTTTTTAATAAAAAAAAAAGTGCGTTCTTATTTTTAGAGTAAAACGCAACTTTTGAGACCTATACCGTTTCTGTATTCGAAAATTGAAAAAAACGACACACCCTAGTTAGCAGGTAAATGCAAGCCCATCATGGTTGAAATCCAGTATAATATAAATTTTTACATAATACATATTATTATGATGGTAGACTAAAGAGCTTATAAAATTTAATTTAAATACTTTGAAAAACAGTACTTCAAAGTAACAAAATCCCATCAATAAAATACTATATTGAGATCATTCCAGTACTCCTAAGATTACAAATTCATACAGGATCATATAGGTAAGTAATAAGTACAGTTCGAATCCTACTCTTTCTGTCTCAGTTATATCCGACAATATGAAATATGAAAGCAGTCCCAAAATTGAAGTATTCGATTATATCATGAGGACTCAAATATTTCTTTTATAAAAAACGTGATAGTGATACATTATGTAGTTTTTAATATGCAATGGCAGAGACATTGATATTTAAACGAGTTAGAATTTCCTTGAGAACATTGCTATAAAAAAAGTAAATTGCTTGCTAAAATTATACAGTGACATTACTGAGATGATTATGCCATCTACCTCGTTAGAGGGTTCACATCAAATACTAATTAATATTTAAGCTTACATAGTTTTATGTAACATTTTATTGAAAATAAACCGTTTTTGGATACTTCAAATCGTCGATGAAACTGCAATACCTGTAACATAATTTCTTAGCAAATAATTTTTAACTTCCAAATACTTTCTAACGGCCACTTTACATGGGGCAGAAAACTGAACAAGATTATGTTTAGTTTTCTAGCCATATATGTTCTAAGAGCTGTTCCTTTTGTTTTTAAAATTCCTTAATGCAAACAGAGTTTTTAATCGCGCGGCAATGCGCGTTCTACTCGATTCAATCGCACCCAGCATATTAAGCAGTTCGCAAGCCAGGAGAACGTATAATTTATGAGCACCATATACTGGCTGCGATTGAATAGAGTAAAACACACTTTTCCTGCGCATTTAAAAATTGCCATTTGTATGGACCCTAAGCGGTATTTTTGGTTATTAAAATCTTAATTAATGTATTAAGATAACGGCCTATAGATGCCTGAGCAAAATCGAATAATTAGTTATTTGGTATTGCGGTATAGCAGAGAATCTTAATTGATATATTATCTTAGTATTATTTGTTATATTTGGCAGCCAATAGGAGTTCAAATGATGAATTTAAGTCTCGCCTTTATCGGATATGTCCACAGCCGCGTTGGTGTACCCGAGGGACGTCTTCTCCGTATCGGGTGAGGAGTCCTGCTCCGTGTCACCGCGGAAATCGTCCACGGGATCCACGGCCCAGGGTTGGCGGACCCCAGAACACCAGCAGCCGTAGACGATGGCACCCACTAAATATATTGCGCTCGATATGAAGAACACGATCCTCCATTCCTCTGGTGTCTGATGTAATCAAGAAAAAACAAGTGTGAGTATTTTTTTGTTTCATGTGTTAATATTATCTCAACTTCTGTCATATAGCAGCCAAGGCTGGCTTTTCAAATGAGGGTTCTTGATTTGAACATCAGTGAAATCACAATTTCATGTGAAATTTTTTATACTAATTGGTCGATTCTGAATGCGATATCGCCGGCTATCGTACGGAACATAAAATAATAAAAAATTCTGCTTGAATAGTTAAACATTTATACTTATTTTACAAGCAAAATTTTGTGCAAATACAATTTCCATATTTACTTCCACCATGTTCGTCCAAATATCTCACTACATCACATTCAGAATCGACTAGCAAGGTGTTTTTAAATGTCATCCGTAATAACATTAAATATGGCTATGTAATTATTAAAATTTGGTGTGCAAAAATATTGTTTTGTAAATTCTAAATTTTTGAAATCCAAACTTGGTTCTGTTATACTAATTATGTAAATAGTATTCAATTATGTTTAGTACTACAATGTGTAATGTATAAATACTACAATGCCCTGACTCGACACGGACTATCTAGTGAGTCGGGGCCAGATCATTGGCGTGGGTCTCTACTGATTGAGACGCCATCCCATTATTGTGATTATATTAAATGTAATAAATAAATAAATGATCAGTGGTAGTCGCATGAATTTATAATTTAAAAAGAAAATTCTGTACATTACCTTATTGGAGACTATAGCTCCAGATAGCGATGGACTTATAATTCCTGGAAGTGTCGCCACAGTGTTGGAGAGTCCCATGAGCACACTAGCATGTTGTGGTGCTATATCCAAGTGGTTAACACTAAAATGCAAATGAAGATAGTAAAAATAATCATGCATTTCTTGGAATCAAAGCTTAAAATACAGTTCAAATCAACATACTTACAATGAACCATCTGATTATAAATTAATAAAAATAGAACTCTTCAAAAATGCAAACTGATCAAAAGTTTACTGTACTCTCTGATTTTCAAGTAGATAGATAAATAAAGGGATGCATTTTTTTAACAACATTTTGAATGAATACAAATACTTTGAATAAGACAAATTACTGGATTTTACCCATGCTGGGCTGATATCAGATATTATTGATATCCCAACAGAGACAGAGAAACTCTGGAAACGAATGTGGGTTATCTAGGCGTTTACAGGGCTTATGACCTATCATTGGCTGGGTTAAAGGCCACTTGATGTACTACAACATTCCACATTCCCCATTCCGCCCATCATCTGATAACCATATATGACAAATTTTTGGAACTACTATATATTGAACTCGTCTTCGTCGTTCCGCTTTACAGAATTTTTCTATGCTGGTGTCATCTATTGAGAAGATTGTAAAGCATTTTTTAGCAATCATATTTATTAGTGTAGGTAAGTTTTTATTACTTACTAGAAGACGCCTGAAGATGTCTCTCCAATTTTTTTGTTTGCTTTTATTGTTTCCAGAGTTTCTCTGTCTCTGTTAGGATATCAATAATATCGGATGCATTTTTATTTAATAGATTACAAATAATAAATTGAATATTTACCTGAACCCTGACCAAGCAAACCCTCCAAGTCCAACAGCGATGACTAGACAAGCGATACAACCAGCCAGTGAAGGAGAGAAGCTCGCAGCAAGCATAAACACAGTCTGTACAGAACAGAACAACTCATTATACCCCAAATTTATTACAATTCATTATTGTTCATTAGACAATAATTGGGCCTGCTCTTTACCATCGTAAGGAGAATGATTGAGGGTAATCTCAGAGGTCCGGAATAACTAAGTTGACCAGGTGATTGGGGATGTGCGCTGTAGTAGCTATCAAGAAATGAAGAGACACGAAGGGAGAGACAATATAGTTCTTTGTGCAGACCAATCCTATGATTATGATTTAGAAGTAGAAGGCGCCGCAATTATATTAGAGCCACGCCGCGTTTTGCCACGCAGTGCCACGCAACGGCCAGGTGATTATACTACGGTGTCGTGTCGCCACGTGTGCTGACGAATGTCTCACTAGTTCTATCAGTTCGTCGGCGGACATTTTGCGAGCGCTCTGATGCGTCTGCTCACTTGCTCCGACACGCGCGCAATGCGACTGCCCACGGGTGATGATACTAGCGACGCGCGGCTTATGTATGAAATCGATTCCAAACCCACGCGTTGCAACACGCGGCGTGGCTCTAATATAATTGCGACTTTAGTATTGATATTGATACTGTTTTGATAGTAAGAAAATGTGTTAATTATGTTGGAAACTCACTGAAACAACACAATACACCCAGAATATATTGAATTGTTTTCCATTATGGGTTGCACAGTTTAAACCAGCGCTGTGCAAGCGGGTACCCTGCAAGGCGTCGGACTCAAAACCCCTTTAAGTAAAGTAACTTTCTTAAATTGAATCATGTTTAAGTACCTGAGCGATAAATGCCCCACAGTTGAATAATTTCCTAACGTTAGTAGTGGTCATTAGGTTTTTGCTTCGTAGACGATCAGCGAGGTGTCCGGCGAGCTGGAGGACTATGGCCATGGCGAGGTATGGAAGGGCAGACAGTAATCCAGTGGATGATATTTCTATTGAGTATCTGTCTGAAAGAAAATAATTACTTACTAAGTAAGAAAATAAACTTACAAAAAGTCTTACATTTATTTTAAGATCATTTTTAAAATTTCACAATGATGTGGTGGAGTTCATAATAAAAATTTCACATGTTTTTTTACAACATAATCTCAAAATTGTGGACTCGGCACTAATCTGTCTTTTTTATAAAAATATTAACATAATTCTTTGTGCATACACTTATACAATAACACAAAATAAATAACTTTATGTAAAAATAATCACATAAAAATCCATAAAAGCTTTAAATAACAAATTCAACATTCTCATTTGCCCCAGCATGCTATTTTTTTCTAGCAGTAATTATTTTTTCTTATCTCGGCTTGGTTATACAAACGCACAAACAATAGGTTATAAAAAATTGAAACGAACCTATCATGAATGTCGGCAGAAAAAGTTAGCAAGGTATAGAAGCCCCCAATTTTCACTAAAATGGGCAGCAGCAACAATAGCCCAAACAGGCTTTGATTTGAGAATCTCTTTCCAAGGGTGTGTAAAGAGACTTTTCCCATCTGTTATTCTGTTTCCCAAGGAATCCTTAAAATTATTTTAAAAAACAAGTATTTAGTACATGAAAAATTCGGCCATAGATATTCGAAAATTAATCAATGTGAAAAAGTGCGAATATGTTTATAATGTAAAAAAATGAAATTTAAAAATAAAAATTTACCTGAATATATTTGAGCTCAGCGAGAGAAATGTGAGGATCCTAATTCTGGTCCTTCCTTCACAACTAGCCACCAGATAGCAAAACCAAATTGTACCGATTATACCTGAAATTGTACATATTATTTATAAATACAAAATAAATGGTTAAAATTGGAACCAATGATTATTTTGCCCATTGTTATTATTATGATTTTTCATTATACATCTTAATTGTGTGAATTAATAAAATAAATATTATTTAATTTAATTTGAGAAATAAAGAAAAATAAGAAAACCCATTTTAAAAATAAGAACCGGGTTGTGGTCTAGTGGTTAGAGTCGCAGAGTTCAGATAAGAATTCCTAAATTCCAATCCCACACTATCCCATTTTATTTCCTGCTTTATGGCTCAGTTATTTCAGACTATTTGAAAGCAGTTCCGAAATCGGAATAATATGAAGGTATAGGGTATCATAAGACCACAAATCATTATTCCATATCCGCATCCTATATGTGGAGCATATATTATGGACTCCAAAAACTGCCTCAAGCCAAGCGATTGGCTGCTAGTACCCGTACATTCTCTCTAGTCAAGTCTATGTTCCGCGGTTCTGACACAAAAACTACTACTACTATCAATAGTGCATAAGTGTAGTGAATCCTGTTCATTTGTTACATGAAGGTAAGATGATTAGTCTTACGCTTCAGCAACAGTCCAAGGTATCACATATGAAATATTTTTACGTGAAAATCACAGGCTTGACACAAAAACACATAAAAGAGCCTTTTTAAAATAAAAAAAAAGCTCACCAAACACGTAGAATATGCTGGGCCACCCCACGGTGGTGGCGAGATACCCACTGAGCGGCATGGACACTACCGTGCCGACGTAGCTGCCGCTGAAGGCCAGCGTGGCGAGGCGCGAGCGCTCCAGGGGCGGCGCCCAGCGCGCCCACACGGCGTGGATGCACGGGTACGTCACGCCCTCGAACAGCCCCTCGAGTACGCGCACCGCAACCAGCAGCGGCGTGCTCGTGTGCGCCAGGAGGGGGGTCAGCAGCGTCAAAATGGCGGTCATGCCGATGCCAATACCGAATACTCTACATTACAAAAAGAACATTTTATTTAGTGTCCAAAATACTTGCGCACAAAGCTGGAATTCTGCCCATGATTATTTATTAAGTAAATTAAATTTAAACAAGCTATTTAGGGGTCATGTTCTATCAGCTACTAATGCAGTAGCAACAATCTAAAACTCTTGCATTTAAAAAGTTTTACTTTTAATTATAAATAAAGAAAAAATATAGTACTTTTTCTGTCTAAAAGCAACAAGTACAAGTACTTTTTTTTTTTTCAAGAAAACAAGATAACACTAAGTTATAAAACAAACATACAACACCTTGGCACCTTGTAATTTATCAACAGCAAGTTGCAGTAACAACAATATCGTCCCCATATTGCCATAAGGGCACAAGTTCATATAACATTGTGATGATATTATGATAATAATATATCAGAGATAATAACAACAAAGCCTTTTCAAATGCATAGATCACCATTCATCTAATTTTATTGATAAAAAAGCTGTACCTTGTTATTACAATACAGCAATCTTTTCAATGACATCAATATGTTTTTTTGTACTAATTAAAGGTTTATTTGTGAAGCTAATCCATACAATACAATATTATTTTTGATATAAACATGTTTTGTTTTAGGTAATGTTATTTATCGCATTGTTCATTTGGCTAATGTTTATTTTGTATTGCAATCAAATAAAAAAATAATGCTTTCATTTTTTATGTGAGCATGAGCATTTTGAAATTCATATCTGGGTACAATTCACACATGGGCCTTTTCACACATATTGTGCCATTCACAAAAACCGCAAAACATTCCTTGTAAGAGAGAGGTTGATGTTATTAAATTATATGTACAACTAATACACCGCATCACACCAAACCACATCACACACCACACAAACACATTTTTTTGAGCTTAATAGTGTTTTGATGTCTTTCTTCCTTTAGTTTCTTTCTCTTTTTTGCTGTTTCTGGCTACATTAATAAAATGTGAAATCTTTAGTTGGCCTTATGATAAGCTCACCTTTATTTTTATACTTTATATTATGTTCATAGCTGCTGATTTCCAATAAATAAATAAATGTATAGTACACCTCTTTTGCGCAATGTTAAAAAAATTTGTTAACTGGCACACTAGTGCTGCGATCACCAATATAGATATAGTTCATGCTAGTAATCGATAAAATCTCTTTGATAATAATTTATCGAAAACCATTATACACATGTCCCCACTGCAATATATCTACATGTAGATACGTTGGTGATTACAGTGCAGGTGCTAAAAGGTATAAAGCCTTGTTTAGATGAACATACCTATGTAAGTGCAATGAGCAACTAAAGCCGCATGATTTTCTTATTGTTTATTTTATATTCTGTTAATAAATTTCCAAAGAAACTCAAGAAAAATACATGGTTTACTATAAATTGTCAACTGAAGACTGCTCACTACGCTTGATTATCATAGAAACACACTTTTAAACTAAATAAAAAAGGCATACTTATTTCCCCCCAATCTCGCCGCCAGCCAGCCCCCTGGTAGTTGTGTGATGATGTAGCCATAGAAGAAGGAGCTCAGCACCAGACCCTTCATCCCTGCTGTCCCAGTCAAACTCAGGACCCTGCAACACGATACTCAATCATAAATCTAACATTTTTACAATGACATCTCAAACAGAGACGAGAAGTTTTGGAACAGAATCACTTGGCTTAGAGGCAGTTTGTAAAATCCATATGCTCCACGTAGGGAGCGGATATGGGTATGATGATGATGAGAAAAAAGTGCTTAGGTTGAAAATCGAAGCAAAGTTCTGAATGTATTCTACGTATTGAATTTGCATGTCCATTCCATGTGTAACATTATAATATTGGAATAGATTTATTTTACGAATGTAACTTTAGGCCTTGTGCGCCTGTTTCTGTACAGCAAAGATATTAACATTACTGGCTAGTCAAATTAGTTGACTGCAAATGGAATTATGTATTTTTAATAATGCAGGGGCCAATTCTTTATGACTGCCAATTAGACTGATTTTTATTGGCTTGGAGTGAGGGTGTAAAGCTTGCATAGCAAACAAAGCCTTACAACTTTATTCAGGGTATTAAGGTCCTGACGTCACTGGAACCTGGACCCTGTGTAGATCTAATGTGACGACCTTAGAACTTACATAAGACAATGTTCCATCTGGCAGAATGAGGGTTTTGTTCTCTGTCATGGCCACCACAGCTATGGAAAGGTTGACTCGAAGAGCGTATACGTTGAAGAACCCGAAGAACGCTAATACAGCCACCACATATCTCCTTCTTTTCCAAAACTTCCATGTTGAAATGCTTTGGTCCTCTAGTGTATCACTAAAACAAAAATTATAAATTCTAAATACAGGATATTTTTTTAATGATTGTGTATATTGTTAAAATGGGTACATAGGGAGATGATATTATCTAACAAGATCTAAGAATAGATTTTAAAACAAATTATTAACTACAAATTTTTAAAAATGACGTCTCAAGGTCGTTTATTTTCCACTGCACTAACTTTTACCGATCATGGTATGCACAATACTTGTATTAAATACGTAAGCATGTGTAAGTAGTTCAATTTCATGATGAAATTTATCGACGTAAATCCATAGAAAATTGTGAATAAAAGGTCGATTAAACGCTTGTATCGACCTAATACCGACCTGCATCTATACCTATTTCTATATATTGATAATTGCCCCACTGCCTCTGGGAGCTGAAAAACCTCATTATTTTACAGAAAACTGATTTAAATTGATTTTGAGCCGCAACTTGGTGCATTTCTCAAAGTTATTTGACACTTATAAAAATATTAATTAATTATTATTTGCCAAAGAAGGCCACTAATGGTTATTTATCATCTCAATCACCTATTTTTAAAACGTAGGTAATGCATTCAAAGTAAAGCATCCTGTATAACTAAGATATTACATCCCTTTGTAAATAAGATAGCAATAAATTTATTGCTTCTATGGATAGAGAATATTAATTTGTATTGACCTAAAATGAGAAACAAAAATGCTGCTGATAACAGGCGGATTAAACCTGTGGAGCCTCACGATAGGGGAATATTTGGTATTTTATTTAATTTATTGATTAACAAAAAAAAAAAACAAAATGGTTAAACTGGGGTAACCCGTGCCGGCGACAATTTTTTATAATTTATTGAAACTTTTGCGGCTGCGGGAAATCCAGCATTCCCATCTGGTAGGTACTACTACCATTTTCTATTATCCGAACCCAATGGTGTATAGGGCAGAGCATTGGATAACCATGTGCAGTGAATCTTGATCTTGAATTTGTTACATGAAGGCAAGATGATTAGTCTTACGTTTCAGCGCCAGTACAAGGTATCACATAAACTATGTTAATAAAAACATTACACATTGCAAAATCGTTGAAAAATTTGTGAACATCATATTTTTATTTATTTATTTACGGCACATGCCTTTTACTATTATGACGGCTATTGTTAGCATATGAAATTATGACGGGCATTACTTTATTTTATAGAAAACTATTTCTTTTTATAACATCCACCATAATGTATGTAGGTATATATTATTATTCCAATAAGTTTGACTACATCTCTGAATAATCTCATGCACTGGTACGTGTGTAAATTGCCCAACACTGAGCATTACCTTCAAGGACCCTCCAATTAAATTACGAATAGTTTCTGAAGTAAAAGTTTCCGGAAGGTGTGAACGTAGACTAACCGGTATAGTACATGACAAACTATTACACACAAAAAATACTTTGGAATTTATTAATTTTATCGACCAATCTAAATATTCTAAACATATACCTACCCAAATAACGTTGCATAACGAATGTCGTATTATTCCGATCGTGAGAAAGTATTCTTGCCATTTGTAATAATCAGATAATTTGATTATTTTCCCCCTTTACACGTTTTAAATAGTTCGACAGTCACTTTAGGACTAAAAATGTTAAAATATACGTATTTATTTGTGTAGTGGTTGGCACGTTTGGGTACTATGCATGACGCATGACGGCTCGGATTACTTCAATAAATAATATTATATGAAATATTTATTTTAATTTGGTATCCCACATTGACAGTTTTTATTTCGTATCGATTACAATACGGGACTTGTATTGAAGAGTAATACTGATCATATTGATGCACGCGATAAAATTAATAAGATGCGTGTCATTTTCATTCAAATTAAAATCAAGAGGAATATCGAAAAAATACATTAAAAAATATGTTGATGCACCCAGCACCATGCATAATAACAAACCTAACAGGCGCGTAATGTAGGTACTAATACATATAAAAATAACACAGTGAAAATCGATTTATTTTACGAGTATAGAGCCAAAAACTCAATAACAATAAGTAGAAGTGTTTTTCAAAATTAATAGCCTCCATTCGTTTGCGAGTGATTTTGAAATATTCGATGGGATTTTTTAGATCAAAGATCTAAAACTAACTAACTAACTAACCATCACACCATTTCCCCGTTGGGGTTGGCAGAGAGGATAGAACGCCATACCACTCTGTCCTGACAGACTTCCTTTGCTTCCTCTACATTCATACATCTTCTCATGCACATACGCCGATTATACCGACTTTTCACATGTCCACTTTCAATTACTTGTCGTACTTGGTCATGCCATGTCTTTCTCGGCCTTCCGCGGCTTCTACATCCAGGCACACTTGCATTTTAAACTCCTTTTAGCCGTTCTTTCATCACTCATTTGCTCCACATGACCAAACCATCGTAAAAAGCCCTTTCTTCATTTTGTCGATAATGCTTATCTCAGCCTTGCAATCTGTTCTAATTTCGACGTTTGTACACCTATCATACATAGTCTTACCACACATTCGCCTGAGAGATCGCATTTCAACAGCATTCAGTCTACTTTCATCCTTCTTTTTCCAACACCGCTTCATTACCATACATAAGGGTTGGTACCAGAACTCCCTTGTGTACTGCCAATTTTGTTTATTTCGATAAGTTCTTATTTGCCACTATCGATCTCAAGGCACCATTAACTTTATGTATACACAATATCATTCACAAAGATACTAAAATTTAAACACGCAACAGACACGTTGGGAAAGTAAATGCGTTTTTGGCGTTTTTCTGTTTGGTGTGTAAACGAAAGCCTGCATATTTAATACGAATCAATTAAAAATATATTTATATTTGTTAGAAATCTGAAATAAATAATGCGCCATTAAATAGAAGAAAACCCGATAATAATGTACGAGTAATAGATAATATTATGTCGAAATGTTACATTAAAATACCATTTAATTTATTTTAATTACGTGTTGTAAAAAACCGATAGAATCATACGATATATGTATGACAATGCTTTCAACGGAAGAATGACTATTATACCAATAATGCCGCAAAAACTTGTTAAGTTACCTAATGTGTTTTCTGGGCAAAGTTCATCACAACATGCAATAAAATAGATATATATTATGTATTATGTATGTAGGTATAAAATAATTACAGTAGATACGCGATTACTGGGTCCCCATAACAGGTTAACTACAATTTAATTACTTTGGTAAATACAGTTGTCTATTCATCAATAAAATATCATAATCGAGGCGTCCAGTTCCAATTTGCGCTATTTTTGGAGATTCGTACAAAAGTGATATTCTGCGAGGAGCGTAAAATATAATTTTATACTGAAAAACGGTTTTTATAGTAGATACTAATATCTTTTTTTAAAAATCAGTCCATTTCCAAAATCCATCTTATGAAGGTGCTTATTGCTGTTTTTGTACAAAAACATGTTATTTGCACGATGTTGTAACGCGCCCTTGAAAAGGTATTTCATAAAAACGGCGCTATATAAATTGAATGTTAAAAAAAAAAATTCCATTGACAAGTCTTCCTTGGAGTTTTTAGAGTAAGATATGCAGAATCAGAGATGCAGTGATATGCATTTATTTAGTTCCGAAATCCTGTTTAGATATTATGCACTTTTATAAGTTTATTGAAATTTATATTACAATAAAAATATTTTTCAAATACTTCTTTCCAATAATTTATTACAATTGGGTTCTTCCCGATTTTTTATTTTTAATTTCAAAAAAATTCTTGAAAAATTACAATATCAAGGGATTTAAAAAAAAAAAATTACGATGTCATATGAATTTTCTAGCGCGTTTTGAAATCACACTTTTTCAAATCGCTCGCAAAATCCCCCATTTGGCGCGCATGCGGTGTGACGTCACAGCAATATAGGCGCTCACTACGGAATGAATTTCACTCCTTTCACGGTAGACAGGTATGACGTCATTAGCCAATAACGGGCGTTAAAAACCATTCGTATTTTCATGTTTTTAAAACATAAATTTATAAATGCAAACAAAATTTTTGATCATTGTGTTTTATATCGTTGGAATTGTAAAAATATACTTGAAATATTTATAACGTTTTCAAGGATATTCATGCTATCGGGAAGAACCCTATTAGCAAAAATTTCATTTTTTATTGATTTTTATTTAAAAGAACATAAATATATTTCCGATACTTCTACTCTATTTTTCTACTCTATTACTCTCCCTTATCCGCACCCAATGGTGCATAGGGCACTGCATTGTTTATACCAAGTGCAGTGAAACTTGATAATTTGTTACATGAAGGCAAGGTGATCAATCTTACGCTTCAGCACCAATCCAAGGTATTGTATGTGAAAATTGCATTTAATTGAATATTTCATATTGACCCCCATGGGAAATGAAACTCGCGACCTCGTGCGTGGTAGCTCAACTTTTGCTTACGTACACTCTCATTTTTCTTTCGAAAACTTGCACTTTAGTTCCAAAAACCGTTTATAACAAAATAATGTTCCCAAATCCGCAAATTTGATCCTTAATATACCTACACTTTTTAGATCTGTTACTTCAGATTTAAAAAAACGGATTTAAAAAAATACTTATTTACTATTAATTTTTTTACGTATCATAAAAGTACCTACTTATTACAGTTTTTTGCGGTTTTATCAAAATTATGAAAACGTCATAAGGTGGAATTTGGTATTGGAAGCCTCAATTTTTAATTTGCAGCCAATTTAGAGTTGCAGTTAACGGAAATATACACAGAAAAACAATAACAACTAATTAGTTATCATGAAACAGAATTAAAATGAGTAAAATTTGTACATGATTAAAATTTCCAAATTCCTCGTTATATTTATGCTTTGTTTACACCTTAGGACAATAGAAATCTGCTATTTTATAAATAATTACTATCCCTAGGTATATATTTATATTCATGTTTATCTTTTTATTTCCGCATTGAGTTATTTTAATTAAACTAATTAACGTATCATTGTATTAAAATATAAATACTGTACTGGAGTACACAGTACGGAAACCTAGTACCTATCTAATACAACTGAACCATAAATTATACACATATTTATGTAGTGTGGACTATCGATAGCAGAGTCGGTTTAAGATTTGAGTATTAATTTTTTAAATAAAAGTTACCCATTATTTGAAGTCGGATTATTTTGCGTTATACACCGTTTCCCACGATGAGACCGCGAAACTCCAGAGGGTGATTATTCATGATATTCTGAGAAAAAAATCTTAATAAAGTTTTTCAAAAAACTCAATTCTAATTTCTTAAAAAAATGATTAAAATATGAATAAAAATTCACGCGTGTAATACCGTCCATTTTTGAACTGGCTAACACCACGTGACCTGCACCAATTTCAGATATGAAATTCGAATTTTGAATGTTCGTTCGGTGACCAGAGCGGACCCCCACTCCTCCCCCCCCACCGCCACCCCGCCACCGCTAGCATTTCAAACAGAAGCCAGTATTACATAGTCGCTTTTTATTAATACTTTTTTTTAATTAATTATTAAAAATGCCCGGATCAAAAAACTTTATTAGGATTTTTTTCTCAGAATACCATGAACAATCACCCTCCGGAGTTTCGCGGTCTCATCGTGGGACACGGTGTATATACTCAAAACTATTATGAAGAGAAAAAGTATTGAAGGCTTCTAGGAAGTTCAGTACATAGTGCAGAGAGATGATTCTAAATATTTCCTTAACATTGTATATAATTTAGCTTTGTATAAATAATTTGTAACAGCTCCACAAGCCTGTTTTAATTTAGTAAGTATATAATGGTAAATTTTCGTAGCAAACGATACAAATATTTACAACGTAAACAACCTCACCTTCATCTACGTACATTGAAAAAGTTCTAACCTTAAACCATGACATCTAAATAATCATAATACGACATTTCAATTATCCTTTTTTTAAGTGAAATAATTACCAGTGAACGTGAAAAGGTGAAAATAACTTTTAAATTAATTTTAAAGTTTTCACCTTTAAAAATACAATAACGTTTATTATTTTGGCTAAACAAAATACTAAAAAACTGAAACAGTTCTTTTAAAATTAATTTTTCGTGTCCACGCGTAATGGTGCATAAGGCATAAGGGGACTGCTTTGGTAAACCAAAGCATACTTAAATATCTAAAGTAAATCTAAAGTCAATTCTATGTAGATAACTAGAGTCGTCCGAGCCTAATACGGATCTGTAAACTTTTGCTCCAAGCGGAATTAGTATATTTTCCAAGAAATATGAATATTATTTCCCTTATTTGCATTATTCTATTACTGTAATATACAAAAGGTAACAGCTGTTACATGTATAACAAAAATAAAATCGATTATAGTACAACAGTATTAAGTTCTTAGTGAAATGAATTATAAACTAGACGACAGACGACTTGACCCCACTAGTAAATGATTTATTTAGTCTCACCTAACTTTGAAGTCCCCCTTTGAAGTGGCATTGTACCCGTAGAAGCCTGATTACGGATTTCCCGTGAAATCTGCGGTCCCGCCTCGTCCATTGCAATGTGTTTTATTCACAAAACAAAAACATACACTAAATTATTTTTCTGTTTACGGAGTAAATAGTTACTCGGCGCGACAGTGTACAAACACGAGCGAATTAATAAAACTAATCATACTGTTAGTAAACTTCGTTAACATATGGAACGGATGATATCCGAAATTCTGTATAGATGAAAACTTTTCGCTTCGGATTAGGAGCACAGGTTATGTGTAAGAAAAATGACTCGAATAAGTGAATATTAGAAATCTGAACACACGCCACATTTCGGATTGTGTTCGTTGGTTGAGAAAACAGCTTTCACAATCGCGGACCACGGTTAACTGATCGGCTAATCGAGGCAACATCAACAGGTAGATGTACGTAGATGGCTAGATACACGTCGTTTGTATATATATATATTAGTATTATACCAGTTATTAGGTACTAGAGCCATTGGCAGCTTCATACATACTAGCTGAGATTTTATTATTGTATTAGTTCCACTACCACTACATGCTACACACTGCATACTATAAGCAGCAACTGCCTACTATGATCAGTGAAGTTCTCTCCCAGTCTAGACTCTGTACGCATGCGCGAGGCTGTAAACTCTTGGGAGACTTTTCTTCCCGGAAAACGTTTTTCCAAAAAGACAATAATTAAAATACTCTCACGGCTGTTTTTAAATTTGCAATTAAATTCATAATAAGTATATCGATTAGAAACGTTCAGGTAATACCTAATAGGTATCATATACTTAGTATAATATCACATAAGTATAGGTAGGTATAATATTTCATAAAATTTTTTTGGAGGGAAAACATATTTTACCTGTCGGATTCTTAGAATGATAAAAATAAATGTTACTTATATACATAAAGCGTTTTTTTATTTTTGAAGATAATTTATAAAAAATGACAACAAAGTGAGTGCTTCATTTATTTTGGATACAGCATAAATATAGGTAGGCGGATTATCGAAGTTTTTCTCACGAAAATTTAAATATTATAATGTGATTTTATTTAAAACATAATATTGTATACTTACACGTCAGAGGATATACGAGAAATTAAATCTAATTTAATCGAAAAAACGAAGACTTTTTACTAAAGGACAGTTTGTGAAAAAACAAAGTAGGTGGTAGGTATTCATGGGAAAAGTGGAAGCACCACCCCTGCTATTTTTGTACCCCGGGTTTAGCCAACACACTAAAATTCAGGGGGTGGTGGTTTAGCCAACAAAGCTTTAAAAAAAAATATATTCAATATACTTGTATCTACTAATTATTTCTTAGGAAAACAGTAAAGCCGATTTTTGAAAAGCGAATGCGTTCTATTTTGAAAAAAATGGGAAGCCTTCATTTTTCGTTTCTTTTTTTCATATTTCCAACTAAGGGTGACGCAAAAAAGATTGTAATTAAAGAGCACATCAAAGTCTATGAAATTGTCGCGCCATTTCACTGTGTATACATATACAAGTTCTGATAATTGGCAGATATGGATATAAAATACTAGGTGAAATGGGGAATGTTGTAATACATCAAGTGGCCACTTAACCCAGCCAATGACAGGTCATAAGCCCTGTAAACAGCTAGATATCCATATTCACTTCTCGTCTCTGTTGAGATGTCAAATTGGAAAAATATGGATACCCATTGGAAACGTAGGTATTTGAAATTGTAGGTTTTTAAAATTTTTATTTATTTACAAAACCAACACAGTCATCACAAAGTATATAATAATAAAAGATCCGGAACATTTAATGTTCCAGATCTTTTATTATTATACATGCAAACAAATTTTGTTTGCATGACCAATAACCGGTTTTGAGTATATAAGTAGTGCCTAAATAATAAGAAAGGACAGGAAAAGAGGGATGAGGAAGATGGGAAGGATGGTTGGCTTAAAATTACAATGATATATTTGAATATTTAAAAAAACACAAAATAAATACCTACCATAATCGTAAATTCAAAATAAAAAGTATTCAGATAACTTACAAACATTGATCCGCAAGTATTGGTACATATTTATAACTCTTTCTGTTCATGCTTTTCCATAGACTTTTAAAAGAATTAACAACCAAAATTTTACTTACAATAATCTACATTTAAATTCTCAATACAAATCGTGTTTAACTTGGTTTTTAACTTAAATTATAAAGCGAAAAACCATACTAGGTACTAAACTACACTGTTGACTGTTGTTTTCGTGTTATTTTTGACAATTCTTATCTGACAGTTGACAGCACGGATTGTTGACAGTTATAAAGGCCCCTCTATGCCCCTCTATATTAAGGCCCCTCTTTAAAGGCCGGACGATGACACGGTTTGTACATGTTTCCTGTTTATTAAAATCTATGTTATATTAGTCTATGGTTCGTATGCTGCTATATGCAATCAATCTGTGCAAATCTGTGATTCTATGCAATTCCATGACGCGGTTTTCCTCATGTTGTTATGAAATTTGTTTGTTCGATTTTAATTTGATCTGAAACCTTATTCAACGGGATTCGAAATATTCGAGAATAATCGGTCATTTACGGTATTGTCAATATTTATGTTTCATAATTACTCGAAGAACATTATTGAAACCAGGGTGAATTTCGGAGTCCGTTTACGTTTCAGTATATTTTTGGTGTTTTTATGATTTTAGTGTTCTATCGAAGGTCGAGGAATACAATTTAATAAAATGAAGATCGAAGAAGTTAAAAGTACAGCAAAAACACAAAGGATTTCAGCTCATAGTCATATAAAAGGCCTAGGTTTGGATGAAAATGGAGTTGCTATTCAAATGGCAGCCGGTCTTGTGGGGCAAGAATTAGCCAGAGAGGTAAGTTAGCCATGTACCCCGAATCAAAAATTTGATAACGATCGTCCAAACGTTCAGCAAATTAAATTAAAAATTGTTGTATCTACGTGTAATATTAGCAACGTTAAAAATAATCTTAACCTAAAAATCCCATTAAAGCTCATCAAACTAAAGTTTGTTGATTAATGTTCTTATATTAGATTAAATTTATGCTTATTACTATCATAAATAATGTTGAGTATAGAACATTTTTTTAAACATTTTAGGCGGCTGGCATAGTGGTAGACATGATCCGCAGTAAGAAGATGGCAGGACGGGCTTTGTTGTTTGCGGGGCCTCCCGGCACAGGGAAGACAGCTATTGCTCTGGCCATTGCCCAGGAGTTGGGAAACAAAGTTCCCTTTTGCCCCATGGTCGGCAGTGAGGTGTACAGCACCGAGATCAAGAAGACCGAAGTCCTGATGGAGAACTTCCGCCGGGCCATCGGCCTCCGCATTCGGGAGACCAAGGAAGTGTATGAGGGGGAAGTCACGGAGCTGACCCCTGTAGAGACGGAAAATCCCACAGATGGAGGTGTGTGTACAGATGTTTCAATTATCTTTCAGCTTTCATATTTTACAAGCATGACCAAAGTAACTTCAATTTATCTGAATATGTGGGGGAAATTTAAATAAGTGCGCAGTTTAATATCATCTGTGAATAGGGTTGCTTACTGCTATTTCTTAATATAAGAGCTCAAATCAGGATAAAAAATATGAGTGTTAGATTTTTTATTGGAGACAACCAAAACATTTTTTATTCACCTCAGCCTTAAACACTTTTTTATAATTTTGAAGTGATGCTGACGGTTTTTTAAAATATTGTGATACTTTCACAACTTGGCTTAAAATGTCATTTTTCTTTTGTTCCGCATACTTAGCGTGTTGTTTTTCATTGTTGAAGGCACCGAACCAATTTCGCTTTGAAGCAACATAAAGTTTATCTGGTAACCCTATCTATGAAACTATTCTATTCTAAGTGGGGGTCAGGGCATTGAGCTCTTGACGTCACAGTGACCTGTGTAGATCTATGTAACTAGTGTGAACTTTACACGCGACCAAAAGTACTATTTTTGTTAACTTTATTGGTCACTTCTTGTGATGTTTGGTACCATTATATCCGATCACGAAGTCAATGCTGCAAATATCCTTCCTTAAATCGTTTCCTTATTACTAATTTAATGATTTGTTAAGCTTAAGTACAACCCACAATTTTTTGATGATTTCATATTTTCAGGATTCGGAAAAGTTGTATCTCATGTGATCATCGGATTGAAAACAGCCAAAGGAACCAAGCAATTAAAACTAGATCCTACCATATATGAATCTCTTCAGAAAGAAAAAGTGGAAGTTGGTGATGTCATCTACGTTGAAGCTAATTCAGGCGCCGTGAAGAGGCAAGGCCGCTGTGATACGTATGCTACAGAATTCGATCTAGAGGTGCACCTTTAATTTTGTTCAAATATTTTAATAAGAAACGTTTTTATCCAATTAAAAGATTTTCACTGTGTATTTTTTTTTGTGTTTTCTTCAAATTTTTGTGATCTGATTGAAAATGATTTCTTGTGTAATATGCAGGCGGAAGAATACGTACCACTCCCTAAAGGTGATGTTCACAAAAAGAAAGAAGTAGTTCAGGATGTAACTTTACATGACTTGGATTGTGCCAACGCTAGGCCGCAGGGAGGGCAGGATATCATGTCTATGATGGGACAACTTATGAAACCGAAAAAGACAGAAATCACTGGTAAATTTAATGTATAACATATTTTCTTTGCTGACTGGCAAAGTCAAAAGAATTAAAAATTGAAGTCCTCCATTTTATTTGCTATTTCTTTTTACAGATAAATTGCGTAAAGAAATAAATCAAGTAGTGAACAAGTATATCGACCAAGGTATAGCAGAATTAGTTCCTGGAGTGCTGTTCATTGATGAGGTTAGTATGTTTGTTTTCTTGACTGTAAATTTTTTATTTTCAAAAGAAAATTTTTTGTTTACATAGATATACATTAAAAACACATATATGTACAATAAAAAAATATATTAACAAAAATCCCACCAAGGCATAGCCTGTTTGTGGGTATACTGTGAAAGTCATACAGTGTGCACGTGGCAAAAAAGAAAGATAAAGTCATGTAGAAATAAAAAATAACAGGTAATGTAAACAAGATAGTTAAAAAAGAATGAATACAAGATATTGGTATCTTTATACCGGAAGAAGAAGAGGGGAAATAATTATAATATATATAAATAAAAAATGACGTAGATTATGTTATATTTATGGTCTTTAAAGTAAGAATGATTCTACCTTTACACTATGTATCCAACTTTGTGTTAATTTTTTAAAACATGAAAAATTTCGAAAAACTGACAATGCCATTTTATTGTCAGTTAAAAAATTAATTAAACTGGGGGCAATAAAATGTGCATGTCTCTGAGCAAGTCGTGATTTACAATATGGTTTACAATAAATGACTATTTTGTCTAACTTCCGTATGGTTTCAGGTACACATGTTGGATATTGAAACTTTTACCTATTTACACCGAGCTCTGGAGTCAGCTATAGCGCCTATTGTTATATTTGCAACTAACCGAGGAAGATGTCAAATTAGGTAAAAATATTACTAATTGTTTATTGATAATGTTACATTTTTTTAGATTCCTTAAAATGTAATGATTTTGTTGCTTCTACATACTTTTAAAATTGCTATTATAATACCTGCATGGAAAATTACGTAATAGTTTTTCAACCAATCAATTAAAACACCTGGAGGTCAAGCATGAACTTATCGACCTTATATCTACATTCATATCTACAATAGAAAAAGCTAATTTCTATGGTTATTGTATCGTTTTCAGAATTCTGAAAGAAGCATTTTCAGGATGTAGATATGTTTTTTGAGTAATAATGTAATTAGGTACTTATTATTTTTTGACTGGTATAATTTTTTTACAATGCTGGCAATTTTTGCGCACGTATTTGCACTGCAACTTCACGTTATTTGTAAAGGCGGTTGATTTGATGCCTTTTAATTAAATGCTGCAGATTGCTTAAGGTTGTCATGAGTATTTGACTTGTGAAGAATCTTGGTGAATTTTAGTGGCTATCAAAATTATTTTACCTTAAAGAATAGGGCCCTAAGTAAAAACTGCGTTATTTTAACAGTGCCGTGTTTAAAGTGCATCTTATTTCTGTTGTTTTTACTTTTTTCCATTATATAATTTTTTCTATGATACTTTACCACTTTTGCCGACATTATATCTACGTGCGATAAGTTCATGCTAGCCTCCCTGTTGCCATAATAATAATAAGTGTGTATTTTGATTTGACAACAAATCTTCTGCCAAAATATTGTCCAAAGAAAAAGACAAGTTAATGCTGTAAGCATTCCCTTACTAGACTTGGTGTATTGCATGGTGATTTGGAATTTACTCTAGTTAACTTAGTGCGTCAAATACTTATTATATTTTGGTACAATGATGGTACGTATTAAATCTCTCCATCTCACCCCTACCCAGATTATTTTACATGCATTTTCTTTCCTCCCAATTTCTATAATTTTATTGCGCAGTTAAGAATGATGTGATTTATCAATATTTATTATTGCGTAATATGCACTTTCACAATTTTAGTTTTTGTCATGTGTATGTTTTTACGTGAATATAATATATTAAAATGTTCTTTATTTTTATATAAGCAATAATCTTTGTAATTTATTTTTTTTTTTAATTTTTAATCCCCCAAAGAGTAATTTTTCATATTTGTATAACACTAGTAAACTCTCATCTGTTTTCTGTTGATATTCCCTCTTTTACGCATGCAACTTTAAAATGATGTATTTATTAAGTCTAACCCTAGCATAGCATTTCCAATTTCATCTTACTGCATTTGTATATATTGCAATATTTTAAACGTAATTTAAAATTAATTGTCCAATGACTCTTATATTTGTCTGTGGCGTACATGATATTTTTGGGCGCGTTGTATTACGTGTCTGGTTTAGATAGGTAGTTAGCATTTGTGTTGACTTATATAAAAGTTAGTTGGTAAAAACTATTATAGATTCTGCTCAGAAACAACACTTTTAAAAAACAAACTCAAATATCACCACTTCACAATGTTGATTTTATCATTGAGAAAAATGGGTTATAAAATTATATATAAATACAATAACGTAACAATACCTATAAACATATATAACACATTTGTTGGGTTTTAAGTACAAAATAAACGAATAATTTGGTTTTTTTTTGAATCACTATTTTGGAGTTCCATTGTTATATATTAGCAAGATTACTTGTGCTTTACAACCCATGTGTAAAATAAAATCTCAAGAATTTGTTAGTTATTTTAGCAAATATACATTTTTGATCAGAGAGTGTGAAATTACTTTTTTAGTAAATCTATGTAATAATAAAATAAGTAACACATTCAGTTTGTGTAAAAATTTTGATATCCAATAAAACAATCCTCGTCAAACTTATATAGTATAATAAATTATATATTTCAAGAAGCTTTTGTATAAAAAATTAAATATAATTTATTTTTAGCATATATCAAGACTACATTATTTACAGTACTAAACATTAGTAACGTTCCATCTTATTTAAAACAAGTTTTCTAAATACGTACATACAGAAATGTACGTATATAAAAAAGAATGTAGATAAAATGCTGGACCGAGAATTAAAAACAACATAAAATTTATTTGACTTCATTAGAAATAAAGTATAGTAATAAATAATTTTCTTCTCTTACTTTAAAATGTCTACTGTTTCAAACGAAATGCAGTGTTTTAGTTTTTGTAACTGAAAGTGGTCTCTTTTACTTATTATTTTTTAGTTTTTCTTTCGTGCCAGCAAAATTATTAATGTCTCATTCTTTTCATAACAACTACGATAGCTAATCTTGGTATGAATTGTCTTTTTTCTGTGGTTTGCAAACATATCCATTGGCTGTTTATGAGCCTATATTCAGACTGAGTTATCTGAAAAATAGTCGTATATGTTTATTCTATTGTATACGTTAATGTTAATTTAAGTCTTTGTAAATCCAAGCAATGGAATGTGATAGTTAAAATAATACATTTAACTGCGGAAATAAATCATGAAGGTTAATATTAATTTCATTCAATATAAAAAATTAGTTTTAAATGAACATTTCCACTTTATCACATAATTCCCTTTTTACACCTATTCGAGGGATATGAAACAGGAATTATTAATTTTGGGCTGGAGTTTTGGCGTAGGCTTTTTTTATAGCGAAATGGTGAACTAGTTGTAGGTGGTTCATACGTAGGAAGATCGATATGAACATTACATCTTCTGCATTTTTCTCTTCATAATGGTTAGAAGCTGAAGGCTCCAGATCGTTTTTAGAACTTCTTGCAAAATTATTTTGGTTTGCGGTTTGCTGGTATACTGACTCAAACTGCACTAATTCTGGAAAGGATTGCGATTGTATTTTTCTCTCATCTCTTGCATTGCTCGGGTATACGATGATTATCTTTTCAGATGAATTACCATCGGACTGTAGTGTTACTGGAGGTAGTGTTGTTGTAGACACAGAAGCCTTAACTAACTTCACCAGGGCACTCGGAGGATTAACTGCGTTACCGGTTTGTTGTTAAAATGTTTGTGTGGTTATTTCAGCGGTAGTTGTGTTACGGGGAGTTAGTCGAATATCAGATTGGACAACACTTGGGTCTGTACGATTGGTTGTATTTGGCGGTCGTAAACTTTGAATTGTATCTATTTTCTGCTGTTGGGTTTTATGCCCAGGTAAGCTAGAGTTTGGTACAATATCTTCAAGCGGAACATACTATGGTGAGTTATCTCTTATCAGCAGATTCTAAGTCTTTCCGAAAAAACAAAAACCTCGGAGAGTGTACGCTGACACAAGTGGTAATAAAGTGTTTCTGGCATATTTTTCTGCTTTCTCCAGAAATGAAACTAGACGACTCAGAAAAAAACTGCACTGTAAAACTGGCCTTCTTCATTTTTGTTCTGCGCTATTTCTTTCTTCTCCCTCATTTTGCCACTGGAAGTGATACTGAATTGTGTACCGTCTACTACTGTTGTTGGTTGCGTTTCATTACCTTCTGTACTTTGATTGTCGTTAGTTGTACCATTGTTATTGAAAGTTATCTGACTCCTAATATTACTCTCGTACTGATTCTGGGTGGCATTAGGTTGTTAGACGGAGTCCAGACAGTTTTTTTTGTTAAAGTATCACTTCTCTCCGTAAATTTGATATCAGCTGGTGAAGAAAATTCATAAGGTTTATGAGCTCTATTGGTTCTTGCGTAAGGTGGCTGGGAAGTTCCTGTTCCATATTTTGGTTTACCTGTTGTTGACCCGAGGATTGGCTCTGTAATTTCTTTTTTTTTTTTGTTAATGTCGTGGGAACGTGCGTTTTTAAATGTAGGAGCTTTAAGAATAGGTTCCACTATTTCTGTGTAGTTTTGCAATACATGAGCTACTTTACTTTCGAAGAATGGGAAACTGGAATATTTTTTGTTAATACTCCCAAATGCCCTTCCACTTTCTCTCTCACTCGGCTCTGCGTTTTTGTCCAGAGAATTAGCTAATTGAGTGGCTGCCACGGCAAGTTAGGATATCAGCCGAATCTATAAGTGAGAGTAGAGGGTCTGTTGTTTTATTTTCTACATCTATTCTAAAATGTTTTCCCATCGGTATGACTTTAGGTTTTCCTTCCTCAACTTCTGTGGTGGGAAAATCCTCTTCCAGGATACTTTTTAATCTTCCACCCCTATTTAAATGGCCTTAAAAACATCTTCTATCTTCTTGGAGGGCACTTCCTTTTGATAACTGTATACAAATGAAAGAAGGCTTTAATAATAATTGAATTACACACAGAAAATATGACATCTTGAATAATTATTATGATGAAATGTATGTTTTCCTGGACCAAAATGTGCAAGCATGTACTGTGTTACCTACGGGAATAATTTGTGCGGAAACAAACATGTAATTGTGTTCCCCAAAACGGTGAAATAGTTCATTTCAATAAGTTGATGTACCTTCAACCTGTTACCTCCTAGGGAAAAATAATCTGGATATTGAAGAAAATATTGCCATATTGGTGGTAGGCTTTTCTGTTGTTTTTTACGGCTTCCATCTTATGTTTTTTTATAAACAAGAATATATTAGTACTTAAGGAAAATTTTATTGAAAACCTTACATTATCATTATTTGAAAAATAAAATCATTTCATTGTTCATTCGTGTTTTTTTAAATTTTTATTTGTCAATTTGATATTTAGATAAGAGTTCATTAATTTATGACAAAATCATGTTTATTTATTACATTTTACACACATTTAATTATCACAATAATGGGATGGCGACTCAATCAGTAGAGACCCATGCCAATGATCTGGCCCCGACTCACTAGTCCGTGTCAAGTCAGTCCGCACAAATTAGTCCGTGTCAAGTCAGGGCATTGTAGTATTATACATAACACATTGTAGTACTAAACATAATTGAATATTTACATTTATGATGTCCAACATTTTGCATGGAGTTTAAAATCCATAGAAAAATATTTTTATCCGCATGCAAAACTAGAGTGAGAATTTCTCTTTTTAAATTAGGCATTTGGGAGTACAGAATATTGTTATTACGATACGTACCTTAGGATGGTTACAATCTCCGGGATATAAAGGTAATGTGACAGGAGATCCAGAATTCAGACTCAAATCTCTTTTACAGATTGAAGATCTGAAAAAAAAAGATACCCTGTATTTTTAATAATTTAATTTATACAATTAATTGGAATGCCACACAACTCTTCCTACGGTCTTTGCTTTCTCCACATTCATGCATCTTCACATGAACGCCTGCCAATTTTGGCTTTTAACTTTAATTTCACTTGTATGCACCTGTACTCGATCATGCCATGTCTTTCAGGATCTTCTATGACTTTTACACCAAGAAACACTTGCATCATAATTTATTCTTACACCTTTCATTATTATCATCCAGTAATTGACTTAATATGACTTACGATTTTCCAAAGCTGTCACTAAGTAGAATTTTGTCAACGGTCCACCTGTTCAGTCCAGAACTGATCCATCCCGAGTAGGCCTGGTATTGGAGCTGAACTTTGACTGGTATTCCCAAAGCCGGGTGTGGAACCAGCATTCTCGATAAAATTCCTCCCCTGGTTAACTCTGAATCATCTTTCCTGTAAATTAAAAATTGCTCCTTTAATTTCTGCGGTTTATATTTATCGATACTTTGGTATTCGGCATGTAGGTACCTACTAATCAAAATTTATGTTCTATGTTTATCCTGGTTGTTCTTCTCTGGAAAAAATATCTGTCAAGGCCTGCGGTCCCTAGCACAAATATATTTTTTTCATAATAATAATTATTTAACCCTGTTTATCTGCACAAAATACCCTATTGTGTATCTCCACCGCCCTCTACTGCACTAACAATCAACATCCCATTCCATCCGTGGTCACAAGGAAATCAAGAGCATATTTTAGGTTATTTGGAATCTTTAGATCTGCTTGTATTTGGCTTCCTTCCTTTTATCCTATATATTGTGCTGCTAGTCCTTGTATTATTTTTCACATTGTGACAGTGATAAGATATTTGAACTAGCAAACGCGCATTCAATTAAAGGTCATTGAATGAAGTTTTAACATTTTATTTAATCCAGGCGATGATAGATTATAATATTATAAGCTCTATAGATAAAATAACCAATACGTATATTACTTATTGTAGTAATTTGCATTGTATGTTTGTCGATTATGGTTTGAGCCATAAATGACAATATATACATAAATTTAATGTCTAGTTTCGTCCAAGCTACCTCTTTAAATAAGTACTTTATGTGATAATTCTTGCAACAATGTTTTGCTTGTATATTCTTACAAAATATTTGAGTTATTTTGATGTTAAAGTTTAATGAAGTTATTAAAATTACCTTGTAAGTGGGAACGTTTCATTAAGTCCCGAGTCTCCGACCAAAGTAAGAAGGATTCGTCCGTAGCTTACAACAGTTTGATTGCTCTTTGAACTTTCCACGCGGACGTAATATTGATGAGCTAAAATTTGAAGAGAGAAATTGTATTGCTGAATTATTTGCTGCCTAACTCAAAACTATTTGTACAACTAGCATATATAATATATATCTAACCGCAGAATGGTTCTTCTTCTCTCGTCAGCAAATACATTTGTCCTCTTCCATTGGCTCTGTCTGCGTAGTAGCCCATGTTTCCACATCTTCTGCCCCCATTACAGCCAAAACAGCGACCCTTGTAATCAGATTTAAAAAAATTAAATTAATACAGTCCAACTGTGCACAGGATGGGTGCTTTGCAACAATAATTAGTACATACATAGATGTTTTAATATATTTTTTGAAATAAGAGTATAGCTGTTGGCTGTCCGTAAATGAATAAAATAAAATAAACTAATAATGTAGACAAAAAAAGTTTACTCCCCTCCCCCTCAGTAAACAGAATCAAAATTTTATATATGGTTTTTTTATAACAAACTTCTTAAACCTGGGAGGTTCCTTACTATATTTTATGGATGGCCTCTTATTACAAAATACTATTTTTATAAATACATATTTGTGAAATTAATACAAAATGCATTCATGCACATTTCAATACAGTCCACACGAAAAGGGTGTGTACAAATGATATTAGGTAAATCTTCTTTCTATGCTATGTTGGATGCATGTGGACATCACTAGACCCTATCGCCAGCCAGCTCTCTCACCCCCTCCCACTTTAGGCCCGCACCTCCATATGCTCCGACGAGATAAGTAGGTACTACATTTTTTTTATCGCGAGAAATACATTTTTGCATATAAAGTATAGAATACATACTGCTAGAAAGTCTTCATAAGTCTCGCACGGAAAGCTCGGAAAGTGACATTTTGGAGACACGGAATCTGTGAAGAACTTGTACGCCCTTCTGTGGTTACACAGAGATCTTCCCTCATTGGCCGAGGACCAGATAATGTCCGACACAGCGCCTACAAACAAGTTGGAGCAGCCGGTCTGCATCCTGCCTCCATTGGGATAGAAGTCCACGTGACCCATCGGCTGCCAGGACCCGAGTCCTCCCAATATGAGGTTTTCCCCGTTGGAGTGGATTACATCCACAAACATGGCATCATTGCTGTCCAGCCGAGCTCTTGGGTCTTGGGCTTCAAACAGTGGACCGGCGGGATCCAGACCTGAAAATTACAGCAATGTGTAATATTAGTCAAACTCGAGACTTGTCGCACTTAGAGAATAGAGGATCTGAATTCTATGGAACTACGACAAATTGTACCGGAAAAAGTCACTAGGCTACTTGGGTTATCATGTACATATATTTCATGTTTCCAAAAAATACCTCTTCGACACCAACGAAAAAACGATAAACAGTATGTTGAATCTCAGTTATGTGATAAGATAGTACCTGTTATTCTTGAAATATTTTTCAATTGCGATCCGGCAAATCCTGCTACATGGGCTCCGAGGCTGAAACCAATCAGATGTACTTTGTCGAAACTCAGGTTAATATGGTCTGCTAAACCTGCAAAATTTCAATAACTCTTTATGAATAATGAAAACAGCTAAAAACAGATTTTTATTTAAAGATTTGTATTGTTTTTATAAAACTCAGTAAAATGTATTTATTACTTTTGAATATTGATAATTCAATACAAGTTAAAAGTATATTTTTGTGATAAGTGAATTGGTACCTTCCAACAGCATAGCAAGTTGTTTTCCTACGAGTCTTGTGTTGGCAGCAGCCCTCACATAGTTGGGCACGATGGCTCCGTTTTCCCAATCTACGCAGATCACATTGCACTCTTCCTGTTAATAACAAAAAATCTGGTTAAATTATCAGGCAAACAAGTCTATAGCTCATTTTATACGTACTTTGCCGTTCACGCAAAATGTACACATAACAATAATTCGCAAGAGTAGTGGGCTACATAGTTTCATTCACAATATCAACTCATTCCTGACGATGAGCGTTCTGCAAATTTTGTGAATTTTTCACATCACATGTTTGATATATGGGTTAAACTAAAATACTACAAAATTATCAGTTTTGCCATATTTTTTTCAGCAACATTTCAAAAGAGCTCCTGAAATGTGTGTCCAAGTCAAAGTCCATTTTGGTTATATTATTTTTGTAATGTTTTGGATAAAACTTCATATTTTACAATGCATCAGGTTTCTGCATCTTGGATATCCACTGCTGACAAGACAGTTCATGTCAGGACTGCAGGATGTGGAGAGAGACTTAGGAGGATGCACAGGAACTGATGACCGGTCACTTGACTTGGAAGTAGTTTATTGGGTCCCTATGCTCACGGAATAATGATTTTGATGAAAATAACCCAAATTTGAAATAAATATTTATAATTGAAATGGACCAACATGCATTTTAGCAGCTCTGCTGATATGTTCCTGAAAATATGATATGTACCATAAGTTGTTTACGTGGCTGCTATTGACTATGAAAAACGAAAGGTTCAGCAATAAGGCGTCCAGAGAGGGAATGATAATCTATTTGGAAATTGTATGTACCTTACAAACTAATATAATTAAATAACTAACTAACCATCACACCATTTCTCCAAATGGGCACACTTCCCTTGCTTCCTCCATATTCATACATCTTTTCGTGCACGCATGTCGTTTAATCCAACTTTTCACATGACCGCTTTCAGGTATTTGTTGTACTTGATCATGCCATGTCTTTTTCGGCCTTCCATTACCACAGCCATGAGAGCAGACCTCATCTCGTACACCCAGACATGGTCGCAGTTGGAGCCAAAGCCGTGGACGATGACCTTAGTGGGGCTGGAGGTGTTGAAGGCTCGATCTGCCCACCGCCACGCCGCTGTCAAGTTCCCGAACGGGACGTCCAGCAGTGGAATATCGCCTCTGCAATATAATTTAATTATCATCGTCTATCTATTTCTGGACACTATGAATTCCACAAACTGAGAGATTGGTGCCTTCCCAAGTCAGGTCCACGTCCCGTAGCCTTGACGTAACCTGCCCACGGATTGTCAGCAGTGGACGTTTAGGATGCCGGACAACCGATGCTTTGTTATTAAATAGGCAAGCGTGGTTAAGGCTCTCGCGAGACATACTTAGTAGAACGTAGTGGAACAGATTTAAGAGCATACCATATCTCGTGACTCGCGGCCGCTTTCCCGTACAAACTTATTCCTCGATTTTCTCCCTGGAATTTAAAATTAAAGCAATGATTTTTTCACACTTTTTAGATATCGACCAGATGCGTGTTTGTATTGTCTTATTTTTCAAATAATTTATTTATCTTCTTTAACAAATAAAATATTTAAAAAATAAGACGATGCAAACACGCATCTAGTCGATATCTAAAATGTGTTTAAAAAACATAGCTATAGGAATGTTGAATTCCAGGGAGAAAATCGAGGAATACGTTTGTATGGAAAGCGGCCGCGAGTCACGTGGTGTGGTATGCTCTCTTAAGGAGGTGTACTATAATAATAATAGTTTTTTTCCGTTATTTGTCATCTACCGATTTCATTGATTTGAACATATAACAAACATACTAAAACAATGTCACAATCTTTATATACAAATGGTTTAATAAATAATCTGTTATAAACTTTGCCAGAAAAAGTAAGGTACATTAGATTAAATTTGAACCTACACAAGGGACATTATTACAAATATATTTTTACATCTCGAATAAAAATCTCTTTTGGCAATACAACCACAATTTTAAAAAGACACCTTCAAATATTTTTGTAAACTGGAGTTTTCCCACGCGATTCTTTCAATTCTAGTTTTTGTTTTTTATTTCTTTTACCTGCTTTTGGTGGAGTACAGGAGAAATCTTGTGTTGATCTCCTGCGGTGAACTTGGCAGCATCTCCAGATACCCGAACGGACCAGAATCCTCGAAACATCCCAACTGGTCGTAGCATACTCTGCTACTCGGCGATCTTTTTACTCTGAAAAAAAAATAAATTAATTCACAGTACCTATTAAAAACAGGATTTACATATATTCAATGTGGATACTACATTGATGAGTTACAATCAGGCATGGGCAACCTTTTTAGCCTGGGGGTAGAATTTGTATTTTAGATTTAAGGGAGGGGGGGGGGCATCATCGATCATCATAGGCTTTGATCGCTGCTTTTTGGAACAGTATTTAAAAAAAAATCTATATTATATTTGTATGCGTATATTATATTTTATTATCAAATGATTTGTTGTTATGAAAACCATTTCGCGTTTCTTTATATTCGCCCAACAGGCTTTTAAACATTTTATACAATAAACAAACAATGTAAACGGAACATAAACTATAATAATCAAACAATATTATTTTTATCCTAAATAGCAAAAAATTTAAATGAATTAGTTAATATACCTACTGATATAATATGTACCGAAAAAATACTACAAAAGTTTAAAAAAACTTTTAAATCAATACCTTACAACACAGTGACTAAAAGTAATAGGCAAGTATATATATTTTTATTAGATAATAACGGTACATTACATTATTTTTACTCATTATAAAAGAAAAACCCATTGAACCGGGAAACCGGCTTGTCAGCTAATATCATTGCTCGTTAGTAGGTTTTTATTTTATCAAAAGGAGTATAATATTTATATTATGGGTGCTTAATATAGAATAATGCAAAAAAGTAAGTACAGAAACAGAAACAGAAACACTCTATACAATTACATCGTTATTAATTATCCAATCTATTATTATTTTCTTAAATAATGTTGTAAAATGAATATTACAAAATCTTCACTTAATTACATTGCACAATACAATATTAATAAATTATAACGAAGTTTAAACCAAGACCTTGAAAATATTCTCCAATAATAGTAATTATAACATAAATGTTTTCTGTTATATTGACCATTGCATTGGTGTAATTCAATAAACATAATATTGTTATTGTCAATTATTAAACAACTCCTTTGAAACAGGCGCACAAGGCCCAAAGTGACATTCGTAAAATAAATATATTCCAATACTATTGACATGCAAATTCAATACGTAGAAAACATTCAGAACTTTGCTTCGATTTCAACCTAAGCACTTTTTTCTCAACATCATCACATACTATATTCGCTCCCTATGTGGAACATATGGAATCCACAAACTGCCTCCAGGCGATCGGCCGCCAGCTCCCGTGCATCCTCCCAAGTCAAGTCCACGTCCCGCAGCTCTAACGCAAACTGCCGACGAATTGTCAACAGTAGACGACCAGAACGCCGAGAACCCGATGCCTTGTAAAATAGGCAAGCATGGTTAAATCTCTCGGGAGGCATATGTAGTATATGGCCTAGCGAGCCGAAACGCCTTCGCCGGATGACCGTGGCACCTAACCAGGGCCCAAGATAGCAGACTTCTGAGTTTTGAGATTGGTGTCTTAGAAGAATTTTAGGTGTGCGGTGGTTTGACTTTGTAAGGAACACAGAGGTGAGGCAACGGATACAGCAACCCTTGGTATCTTTATAATACTTATCACATACAACAAAACATTTTAAACAGAATCTGGATAAATTACAGAGAACTGCTAACATTAGTTGACAACATAAGCATTAAGTAAATACTTACTATAAATAACTATAAAGGTTACCTACTAAACAGTTGTCCGTTCTCATCATTAATATTGTATTTACTTATATGTATGAATTTGGTAATAATTGAACCTAAATGCCTAATTTAATTGATTAATTATGCGATACGTAGGTGTGCGTAGTGTGCAGATATAATAAATATAATATCACTAACATACACACACTCTAATGCAGCCATTAACCTTAAGAGAAATTTAATTAATGTGAACAATAAACTATTAAAGCTACATTCATACATAATATAGGTGGATACATTGTTAAACATTTTTCTGGAAATAATGCTGGCAACGAGTTTTTAGAAAAGTTGTGGAAAAACAAATGCATTGTTAAGATGTTGCTAGTTGCTACGAATCTGACAAGAGTCTGAGAAAATACCTTTACGTGGAATAGCTAATTTGATTTGCATTCAATTGTTAATTATCCTGTTGTTGTCTTCTAAATATGCACGTTTTTACTGATAAAACTCTGTAATTAAGTCTCCCGTATTCTCACCATTAATTTGTTCGCTTCTATATACTTAACCACTTTACAGTGGTTAGCCGATTGTGCCATTGCAAAGGGGATCTGGGAATGATTTTTTAAATTTTTATTTAACAATCTTATTTACTGTTGATTGCGACGATGATGATACGCTACCTTGATCCAATGGAATTCTTGATCAAAAAATATATAATTAATAAAGAGACACGTGGTGTAACGGTAGCACGTTGGGCTGCCATGCATGAGGTCGCGGGTTCGATTCCCGATGGGGGTCGATATGAAATATTTATTTGAATGCGATTTTCATACAAACGGTCAGGGATGGCGACCTATGGCACGCTTGCAACAGGGTGGCACGCGAGACGATTTTGCACGATAAAAGTATTAAGATAATATAAAATTTGCAAAATAAAAGTGATTACTATACAAAACATTCAAAAAAGAAATTGTATTAAAAATCAATAGTTTTGCAAACGACGAAAAAGTAAAAATCATTTTCTAATCGAAATTTGTGCAATTTTACTTTACCTACGGTACTTTTAAAAGCATTTATTTACAAGAAGAAGAAAAAAATTTAAGCTCAGATTCAAAAGTCATATTTTTTTATTTATTTATTTGAGTGCATCACATTTTTTAATACTTTGTTATTTTTAATGCATTCCTCACTGGGGAAACCCGTGCCGAGGAAAGCATTTTACAAGACAATATTTTTTTGTTCGTCGACAATAATAATAAATAGTAGGTAATTAATTGATAAATGTCATTCACTAATCGTACCACAAAAATGGTAGGGTCAATGTTACACATTCAGGGAGAAATCTGGGGACTGCGACTGTATGGAGGAGAAGCCGAAGTCACGTGACCACGCGCATCCTCTTAAGGGTTGCAAATTCAAGTAGTTATTATCTATAGATATACCAGTCTCATCTAGCTCCGGGGTCTGGGTGAAGTGCGGAGTATATTACCTGGTACGGTTGTGCTTCTCGTTCCACTCCTTCATGGAGGACATGACCGCCCTCAGGATCTCCGCATCCCTCGCCTCGTCTGTCGACTCGTCTAGCTCCGGGGTCTGCGTTCCTAGTCCGTTGCGCCATCCCGATCGAATCTCTGCAAGAAGAAATAACATTAGAAATTGATAAATTATTAATAAAGGATACTTATTTAGATACGTTATTAGCCGTTAAGTCGTTTATAATACTTTATATGACGCGATGTGTAGGCGCAATGAATTAGGATAACAACTTATAGTGTAAACACTTTTTTCAATTATTATGATTTTTTCATCAACATACATTATTTTTATTAAAAGAAATCTACGCAATCTTATAATATTTGCTTATGTTTAAATTTGTAAATACTTTTTTCGATGAACCCTAAGCAGCTTGTGCTTGAAAATAAGAATACAGTTATGGTGGAGTGGGGATTTGAACCAGCGGTCTCTAGAATTAAGATAAAATACTTCAATCTCCAATAGCAACAGAAGATTTTCTGAAAATTATTTCATGAAAATCGGTAGGTTTCCGCTAGTGTTCCCAAAGAAACTTTTTACCGTAGGTAGATCTTAAAAAGTTAAGATATATTTGATGAATTTATCGATTGCCGTCATATACGAGGGATTTGTGTGAAATCTGTTTATAAGTATCAATAGATGATCGCAGTGCAGTCGGGCAATTACAGGAATATCGACATGTAGAAACAGGGACCCTATGCTTCTATGCTGGACTTATTTATTTATTGTCGTATGCGATACTTCGGAATGGCTAGTGATCTACGGTACAAAGTTTCGAATGCGACATTCAGTCCAGCAGCATAGGGCCCCAGGACCCCCGTCGGTACGAGGTCGATTGTATCGTATTGTATTGTATTGTACCTTGTATCGTCGATTTTCTGTGGATTTACGTCTATATCGACCTCATAGACGTAGCATGTCGATTTTTCTGTAATCGCCCAACTGGGCCTCCACCCGTCAAAACATTCTTAAAACCGTGATTTTTTCGCCGGAAAACAACAAAAACGTTACAACATAATATAAATCATTCATTGCTGTATGATTATTCAATGTTCATAGCATGTTAGTATTTTGCACTGAGACTTGGATAGGAAACAAATTTAAATCATAAAGCACACTACAATGCCAACGCTACAGAAATGATCATAATTTAAACTATCTGATTAATCACTTAGCGTTTACATAATAACACAGATATGTACTTAAAAATACAGTATGTAGACGTATAAATCAATATGCGCATAATTCTTTTTGCATACATAACAAAGTGTGTGAAAGTTTCGTAAAAAATAAAATTATGTTGTAATAATTATTTAGTAGATAGGTGTTAATGTGTCTTTACAGATTTATAGGTATATATTTTCTTCTTATTATTTTAAAGTATCTATGTTTTAGAGGATTTCAAACATATTTTACACCGAAAATCAGATGTTTGGTTATAGTTTATTAACATATTTTATATAAAGTAGTTTGGAAATCAGATGCACTCGAATTTGACATATTTTCTTTCGCCCACAAATTAATACTCCAGTAGGTCTATTTGAGATAAGCCACGACTGGGTTAATATTGTCTACCCACATTATTAAGATGTGATTTTGCTGCTTGCTGCATAAGGTACACTATAATATCCATGTATACTTGTGCGTTGATAATGTATTATTACATTTCAGTCTTTCAGTGCGAGTCCAAGGTATCATAATATAGTACAAAATCACACTCAACTAAATATTTCATATTATTGACGAACCCACGACCCCATGAATGCATGTTAGGCCAACGCAACGCCCTAATTCACTACGACATGGGGCGGACGAGTATTTTCTTCATGAAAATCCTGAGTTCAATCTATAAGCTATAAACACAATATGCACACGAATCGATATTGTGTTTTCAGTAAATTTTCAAACTGCCTTGATTTAATGTATCTATATATAAATAATATACATATATTTTTAATGCGTATATTTAGGTCGTGGAACTAAAAAACATTACACTTGTATCTTTCTACATTTAGGTACGTTATTTATATGATAAACATTATTATATATGAATTCATACTATCTGGGTATGGTTCTTAGTGTTAATGTGCATAATATATTATAATAGTGTATAGGTATGTGATATGAATGTATTTACAATGTAGAATGGTAGGTACCTTAATACCTAAATAGGCACTATTTATGTAAATTAGCTTCCATTCATCCCAGCCTGCCAACTCAACTAGTAATAACGGCGTTAACCCAGATATTAACTAAACAATGAGTTCTTATGGCGCTTTACTCCAAGTTTCTTGAACCAATGACAGACGAATTATTTATTGCAACGGGCTAAGGAATTTATGCAAGACTACACATTTTACAAATTTGAAAATAAAGCTAATTTCTACTCTTTATTAGACGATTCGTATTTTACAACGAATCATCTAACTCTTATCTCAACACATAATTTTTTTAATGTAATAAAAGACAATGCACCTACTCGTACGCACTCGTGGACACCCTGCAACCTGCAACCCAAGAGTGCGCAAGAATGTGTCCAGCATATTATCGGTACGTATAATATTTGCTTTTTAAACGTTGAGAAATAAGATGAGATAAAAACATTTTATTATTTGTATCTATGTTTATTAATACATACGTAAATAGGATTGGTGAGTATGTGGTGGTCGATTGTGTCCTTTTTCCCTGCAGGATGACCTGCATTGGCTGTTAGCTAATTTTTATTACAGGATGTCAATGTCCAGATTTTTAAAAGTAAAAATTTAATATTATTTTTCGTATACACGTATCTGATTTTTTGTGTCAGTAGGTAGAATCGCATGATATTCACAGCTAGATGAATGATTATTATATAAAAGGTCATAGCCTCCCCCAAAAAATCTGCACAAAAAGTTCTTGTTGATTCTTAACTTGTTGGAAAATCAGTTCCTACTTCTCACGGTACAGATATATAAATATTCCAGTTGTGTATAGTCGAATAGAAAGAAAAAACTACCTAAGTAACAAATAACGTATCTACCTTATGCTATAATAACGTATATACTACCTACATTATAAACGTATTTTTTAAAACTAAAATGCTTGGAACAAGAATTCACTAGAAGGGGCGTTTCCATACAAATTTTCTAAAAATATACGCTTTCTAGGGTTAATTTCATAACACCATTATCGAATTCCACCCTTTAAAGACTCCAGCATTTAGGCCAATAGACGAGATGTATGACGTAGATGTCTAGTGATGACGTAGATGCCTATTGATGACGTAGTGGGTAACTAGACACTTGAGACCTCAGACAACTTAGTATTTTTCATGTAAGGAATGTCACTTCTCTGAAATTGTTCAAAGCTAAAATGTGTCGAATTTAATCGCATTTTCGCAAGGCCAAAATAATTTGGGGTTCCATGTATTTTTTAAATATTTGCCATGTGAAATTTTCAAATGAACATTTTTTTCTTGTTACGAAAATAATGTGTAGTACCGTCATTTTAGGATAAATGATTTAAAAAAACTATCTTAATGTTTATTAAGACATTAGACGAATAACTCTATTCACATAATATGTTTACGAAGGTTTTTTAATAAGTGTTTTTTATGGGAAAAAAGTTGTATAATGCAATGAAGAAAATCTCGTAATAAAGGTAGATAACAGGAAAATCTAGCGCTGACTTTAGCTATACCAACAATTATACACGTACCTTTATATGTCAAAGTTAGAACGTAGGTAAAGCGAACTGGAGAAAGTCGGCATTTAATAATGGCGGACGACGTGTTGACAATCTTAAGCTGAATTATTACAACATCCACAAAAAATGAGTGACGAATATTACTCGGTCAGCCCAGAGGCTGAAACTTTCCCTCGGCCTTCAACTATCCTTTTTGAGTCAACTTTCTTATGAAAATAGTGTATTTCTAATCAAACGAGCGAAGGTTGATGACGCTTGAAAGTGAATTACACGACCATTTCATGATAGCCATAAAAATCGTTCTCCATTTTTAACGATGTTCCATTGATTTCGTTTTCTTTAATGGCAGGGAAAATGTCTTCATAAAAACTAGGCATCTTGTTCTGTATTCTGTATGTATACTCGGATACGTAGATACTGTTCCTAGATATAATGTTCAGTAGAAAATCTAATGAATGCGAGTACCTACATATATAATGTAGTCTAATTTTAGGGTATGAACTATCATACGATTTTTATGATCAATTTCATGGATAATTTGAAAGAACCAATAAAAATCATTATTGTCTCAAGGAAAAGCGGTTTTGATTTGTTTAACAAACTGCAGAATTTGTTCAGTTAGCGATCAAAAAACAGCACTGTAAAAAACACTATACCGAGGGCTAAAAATATCTACTACTAAAATATTATGTACCTATCTAGCAATATGAAGTTTTGGTTAGCTACAGACAAATCTGAACTAAACAAAATAAATTAAAAAAAACAAATCCATCGTTTGGATCAATTAAATAAATGAACAGTAAATACCTAGATTATAACTGGTTTAAATCTTTTCAATTTATTACGTAATTATATATTTAGTATAAAAAACCTACATTGTAAACAAGGAATACAAAAACTTAAAGAAGAAACTTTGACTATGTCCCTATTGCAACCGTTGCGTTGCGATAATACAAACACAGTAGATACTGTGATTAGTTGAAGATCTAGGAGTTTCTAGTAAAAGTGGTCTCAACCCTACCTACTATGTACTTACGCCGTATCCCAGTATATTATAATAGTATAGAGTATTATATTTATTATCTATAGTATAAAGCCCACACTTATCATGTGCTCTAGATGGGTTAGAAATTCTGAACTTGGATGGCTAAATTTAACATTGAAAATAAAAACACCCACCACTAAACAAATCCGTTCCATTGACCTGCTAAAAATGTTATTTTCTAGAAAATAATACAGATTGTGATCAATGGGAAAGAGTTTACATACATAGTATAGTATTATTACTAACAACCTTATTTAAGAAAACTTTCACCAAAACGTTTTTAGTGTGAACTTTGTTTTCCGGTTTGTAAACTTAGTCAAGCGAGGGCAACTACCTAGTCGGTACTTTTTACTTCAAGTATGTAGGAAATACAATTTTACCCGAGTGCAAATAAGTAAATACTCCCTAGTATAAGTACTACTACTACTTTCCCCTATCCGCATCCGATGGTGCATAGGGCGTTGCATCGGTACACCAAGTTCATAAATATAATGAATAATGTTCACAAATATACGAGTACACTGATGTTGCCTAACTTTTAGGTACGTAAGTTTTGAATACATATTTAGAATTTAGATGCTTGTAAAACTGAACATTGTTGTTATTATGTTCAATATTCAATTAATTATTTGTCCGCCTCGTGGGGCAGCGGTTAGCGCGTTGAGGGATGTATTAAAATTGATGAAAATGCTTAGTTATGTCTAAAATAAAATAAATGTAAATATGGGGATAATATAAATATTTAATCGAAATCCTATCCAAGCATCATTTAATTGGTATGTGTAAAATTCATTCTGTCAATAAAAAAAAGGTTAATTCCTAATAACTAGGTATTCTTTTGTTCATGTACATACATATTTATATATTTAAAAAAATTGTATGTAGGTTTTAATTTAGATTAATATATATATTTTAAATGTAAATGCCAATGATGGCGTACGTATAAATAAATATCTCCATTAGTACTGGTCGTTCTAAAATATTTCTACAACTCCTATATGTATTTTTTACGGCTATTAATACATTATTTACGGCAATTAATAGGTACCTATTTAAAGTCTCGCATACAAATTCCCAGAATGCGTAATTGCCCTAGTCTGCTCAAGTTACAGGTAATATTATTAGTCTACCGCTAGGAGCTTAGGTTAAACAGTATTTTTAATTGTAAAGCGCCCTTGAGGTGATTTTTCACAAAAATGGCGCTACATAAGTTAGACGATTGTTTTATTGTTATTATTCAAAAATGTTTTTTAAGCGCTGAGGGGGGGGGGGATTACGAACCTACCATTTACCCACAGCTGTTATAGATTCTTGGGGGATTCTATTACAGTGCAGCTGATAGAGGAAAAATATACTACTATTTCAATGAAAATCTACTCTACGCAGATTAGGAAAGTTAAAAAAAAACTAATAAAATTAAAATACACCAAACGGTATTTCTCAACTGGTTCAGTTTCACGTGTTTCATACCCTTATATCTGTTCCTTTATTTTTTTTATTTTTTTTATTAACAACCTCCACTCGTATGCGAGTGATTTTGCTGTTCCTTTATTATCTTCACCCTAAATCGATTATTCAGCACTGCGATCACAAATGTATCTACATCGCAGTCTTCTAAAACCTCTGTGATAATAATTGATTACCGTGATATAGGGCGACAACTGCGACACATCTACATCTCTACATGTAGACAGGTTGGTGATCGCAGTGCTGATAATTGTTAGTCTGGATAACCGGCGCTGGTCGGTGCATCCAACCAGAAACTTAACAACAATAATTGACTACGATTATGGTTTCATTTTCGTTGTCACATAACAGTGGTGGCGCGTGGTTGCTACATGCAGCCCGCTGTGTTGTGTGTGATACGGTGGGAGGTGGAAGGTGGGACACTAACTTTCTCAATCCAAGGCCGTTCACAACACACTATCTGCCTACATAATATACCCGCGTCTCTATGTAACAATAAATATTCACCAATTTACATCTCCTCTCAGGCGGTTAAACTGAGTGATCGCATTCAGTAATCTAAGAAACAACAAAAACCTAAGACCGAGTATTAATGCTTTAATGGAGGCATGTGAAAAGTTGAAATAATCAGTGATAATGGTAATCCATGCATAGGTTGAATGCTTAGGCTGATTGGCAGGATTAATTTCATTTAGTCAATAAACCCTCCATTATATGACTAAAACGTGCAATAAATAAATAAATAATAGAAATTCTGCGCATTTGGAGGAAGTTAGGATAGATATCCATTCAGCAGACGTTAATAATACCATTATGTTATGAATTTGAAGTATTTTATAAAATGAATTCCTAATGAAACATTAAGAAATTTGAAATTAAATACCTATTATTTAAACACTCTGCCTCTTACGTTGACACTCAACTGTATTTCTTCATCTAAAGATTTATGACTATTTGTGAGTAATTTGTAAGCCTCTTTTGAATCTCACATTGTAGTTTTTGGGTCAGAAGAATGACACAAACCGCATAAACCTGCTGCTTTTTATTTTAGCCTACTCTTGGGGGGGGTTAACGTTGACAAATCGATAATTTTGTTTAAAAAAAACAAGTTTTGCGTTATGAAATTAATATAAGTTACCAATAACCTCAATTACAAAAAAGTTCGTATTTTTAAATATGTATTTAAACGAAGAATTCATGTTATATAATTTATGTATAAAAATACTACTGCTCATGTCAATTTAATACAAAGGTAAAGTGTAAGTTATTGTGTTGTCCTGTTTATTGTAAAAAACATATTCACTTAATGTTAAAAAGTATGCATGGAATAACAAAACTCGTTGTACAACCCGAAAACTGGTGAATCTACCTACATTATATTTGGAGTCGAATATGTGATGTTACTTTTGAATCTCAGCTCTGAAACTTTTTTCTTGTAAAAGCTTCAAAGCTGAGATTCGAAATTTCCTATTGAAATTCGATTTTGGCATTAATTTTTTTTCTTTATGGATAATGTTAATTTGACAAAAATAATATATTTGATAACAATTTGTAAGCATTTTTTGAAAAAAAAAATCTCGTTCATTGTCAATTTTTTCGAAAACTATGGGTCAAATAAAAATAAATTATAACAAAATCGACTCCAAATATGACGTAGATTCACTGGTTTCCTGCTTGTACATCTAGTTTTATTCATCATCATCATCATGCCATATCCGCTCCCTATGTGGAGCATATGGAATCCACAAACTGCCTCCAAGCCAAGCCGATCGGCCGTCAGCTCCCGTGCATCCTCCCAAGTCAAGTCCACGTCCCGCAGCTCTGACGCAAACTGCCGACGAATTGTCAACAGTGGACGACCAGGACGCCAAGAACCTGATGCCTTGTAAAATAGGCGAGCATGGTTAAGGCTCTCGGGAGGCATACGTAGACAGTATATACCAAGGGTTGCTGTGTTGTCCGTTGCCTCACTTCTGTGTTCCTTACAAAGTCAAACCACCGCACACCTAATATTCTTCTAAGACACCTATTCTCGAAGCTCAGAAGTCTGCTATTTTGGGCCCTGGTTAGGTGCCATGATTCGCAGCCATAGAGCAGAACAGATGAGATGCAGGCGTTATAAAGGCGGCATTTCGTTTTAACCGAGAAAACAAAATGCCGCCAACGAGTTTCATTACACGACGTATTATTTCTTTTTGCTATTAATATAATTTGATTGTAAAAAGTGCAGATATTTATATTATTCAATAAATATTTTGACATCCCACATAAAAATGACTTAAATCTAATTGTTAAAAAAAGTGTTTTTAGGTTAACGGTTAAAAAATTGAATGTCAACAAATGCTTGGATTAGCGTGAGTAGTAAAATAACTTTAAACTTTAAAATAACGTTGAAATATTTGCTCGAACGTTACCGTGTACTTGATGTTAGGTTTGTAATAATTATATTTCAATATAAATAGAGCGCAGAATTATTACAAACAGCTGTTTTGTGTACAAAAGATAATCCAAGTCTATTGAAGCCTATCTTAAACCGGATTATTAACGGTGTTATTATTTTCCCAACCCGAATAGCACGACAACAATAGTATTTAAAAAGGGGGTCATCGGAAATGAACTCGAGATTTTAAAATACTGTAAATTAAATGCTTCAGTTAACCTTTAAAATTCAGCGAGCTGATAATTTATTTTTATGCAATAATATTTCACTCGTATATACAATACAACACTCACAAATAACAAAAGCTGTAATTTATACTAAGAAAAATATTAAGATTAGTAGGAATTTAAAAAAAACATTGATATATTCTTAGTTTTCAGGACTTTTCTTTACATTAACATTAAACTTAATTTCCTTTTTGCTAACTAAGTCTATGATTGGCCACATTTTAAATGTACATGTTTATTAAATTTAAGTTCGGCTAAGCTTATGTTCTTCTTAAATATGTCTGACTTAACTTTATGTAGCAACAGATAAACATTTAAAATTAGTGATAAATAAATAATAATATTTCTTGATGTGCCTCTAGACTAGTCTTGAGAGACAGTCGACGAAGCCCGTAGACGAGAAACAGCATCCATACTGTTTTTCTGGGAGACTCTCCTTGAGAATCTAGATGCACTCTAGTCTTAATATTCGTTGGTACTTGTGTATTAGAAAACAATACATAAGTAGGCAAGTGAAGTCAGATCAAATTCTTTAGCAACTCCCACGACATAAATACGACCTATTGTTACTAAATTAAGTTATATTTTCACATTAATTAGAAGCATTTTACTTATTAAATAATTTATTACACCACAGAGACCCGAGGGAAAGGTAAATCTATTATGAATATAATTAATGGCTCGGTAGTTATATAAATCGTTTGATCAAGCCATCTATGAAGAGATAATTTATTATTGAAGTTAGCTATTTAAGAGAATGAATACACTTAGTCGCTTGGCCGAATAGAATAATATTAGAAAATAAACAATGCAGATCATATAACCAGGTAATTATACTTAAATAATTAGTAAGTAGCAAAGTAGCATAGCAGGAGGAAACAAAATTATATTTAATCAAATGAAATAATACCAAAAATAAGAATCTATGCACTTATCTGTGATTTAAACAAACAAACCCTTATGTATGGTAGTGAAGCGTGGTGTTGGAAAAAAAAGGACGAAAGTAGATTGAATGCAGTTGAAATGCGATCTCTACGGCGAATGTGTGGTAAGACTATGTATGATGTCGAAATACAAATGTCGAAATTAGAGCAGAGTGCAAGGCTGAGACAAGCATTATCGACAAAATTAAGAAAGGTCTTTTACGATGGTTCGGTCATGTAGAGCGAACGGATGACGAAAAAACGGCTAAAAAAATATATGACGCGACTGTGCCTGGATGTAGAAATCGAGGAAAGCCGAGAAAGACATGGCATGATCAAGTAAAACAAGTGCTTGAAAGTGGTCATGTAAGATGTCGGAATAATCGACGTGCGTGCATGAGAAGATGTATGAATGTGGAGGAAGCAAGAGAGGTGTGCCAGTACAGAGTGGTGTGGCTTTTTATCCTCTCTGTCTACCCCTTTGGGGAAATGGCGTGATGGTTAGTTAGTTAGTCAAAATTTAATTAAGCATGTTGGAATCGCCCCCCCCTACAAAATTTTTACAATTTTACGCGTACATAATTTTTCGATAAACTTTCGTTCTTACTTTGAAACATAATAACGATACGCTACAAACCAGCAACACATAATTTATTTTCTGTTTTCGATGTATCGATGTATTATTTACATATTACATATACGGAGACATCTCAAAATGCAGATTCCAGGGCACCGTAAATAATGGTTTGTAAAACTGAAATATTGACTTAATAAATAAATTACGTTATTTACGTACTTACATAATTTAGAAAAAAGCAGTAAATGAGCTATTTTTAATTAATCACTTGCAAAGCATAATAAAGGTGGATATAGACGCACTATCATACCTACAACTACATACGATTTTTTTTCACTTGATTACAGACACTGCAACATGCTCTGAAATGTGAAACAACGTATCGTAAAATAAACATGGAAATGTATTCAGGTCATGAAATGTACCTTCAGCAGTGATACAATATCATTATTGTTTATTATCATTTATTTATTCATATATGTAAGAATAACTTATTAACTAAAAATTATTTGCCTGAACTATTCTTTTGTGTAAGCTTGCCTGAAAAGATTTGAAAGATCTCGAAGGCCTCGAAAATGTTAGTTTAAAAAAGATGAACAACGCTACCCGAATTCGAAGGCTTTTCATGAGTAGTTTTATAAGATGACCGGTACGAATATAGATGTAGAAAATCAAGTGCTTCTTTACCGCATATATATTATAATTTTTTAATTGAATTCACCTACAGACCTACATCGCATCGCATCGTTTATCAATAGCGATTGCTTTTAGGCCACAGATGTGCCATATAAGTAGTACCTGGTACTCTTCTTAAACTTCAAGTGCTGATATCGTTAAAAGTTAGTAGTTACGACAATCATGATTCGGTAGTCCATTAAGTAACCCACTGATGTAGGACATAATGCACAAGTTAGTCATCTTATAGTTAGTAAACCCACATCCGTTAAAAGAACCGCAAGTAAAAAAATTGTGCCGAAATCGTAAGAGTTCGTTAACCCCGGGAAGTGAATCTGAAACAACGTATGGTACGTCAGCTACTTTAACCATTGTAGATAATTACCTTTTTATATGTATAAGGACAGGGTAGATTAAAAACTGCCGAATACTGATAGAATCAGTGACAAACGAGGGCAGTTAGCATAAAAATAAGATAATAAAAACGTTTTAATGCGAACCCTTCCGAAACACGCTTTTCAACAACAAAAAAACAGGTGTATCAAAAAAAATTTTAAACATAATAATATTTTATTTGCAGATTTTGATATTCTATCTTAGAATGATTTCATATAAAAAAATTGTTCCAGATAATCTAATTCACATAGTATTTTGTATTATAATACACCAGCGCCATCTTAAAACCTGTTATTAAAATATTATGATTTATTTATATACATTATTTAAAGGCGTTTTACTATGAAAATCGTTGTAATTATACACCAATGTAGGACAATCACATATTTTTTAGCTATCAGAAAAGTGCCCATAAAACGGCCAGAGTATGCCTAATTATTAGTTTTTATTATTATACTACATAATATATGTTAGTCACTGACTTACTTGTACCCAATACTACTACCACTTTCCCTTATCCGCATCCAATGGTGCATAGGGTATTTTAATCATTTTATGTACCCAATAGCTGGTAAAAATAAGCAAATATGAATTAAAGCCGTGCAGATGAGAAATCGAATCATAGCGAGTTACCACGTGACCACTACCTGTCTAATTAAGGTAATTTAGTTCGATGTTCGAAAATTAAATTTAAAATTGGACCGGTATTTTCATGTGGTTTTATGGTTCCGATCTGCCTGACGGATACGGTCATGATCACATTTGAGATCAGGAAGTGAATCCGTATCGTGATCTCACGGCCTTTAGTACATTAGGGTCAATGGTAGATTTCGTGGGCACATTTACTGATTGGACTTTGTCGAATTATGTGTAACAGTTATGATCGCACTTACTCCATTAATTACACTGTAACTCTTAAAAGTTTACACAATATTGTTGAATACATCTATAAATGTACTCAGGGAAGAATAATGTGTTTTTTTATACCAGCAAATAGGCACGATTGTTTAAAATTGAATGATTTTTATAAAAATACCAAGTTTAAACACGGTACTATACCTACACCTTTCTTTTTTAACTACGAAAATTTACATTCCTAGATTACAATTTAACTGTTTTAATTATCAATAAATAGCGTGTTATGTTATTGGTGTTATTATAAGCAATAAGATTTTCCATCTGACTTGATGGTCAAGGCTGTAGAAATGTCAAAGCAATGAACCAAACACCATCATAATTATTTAACACTATAATCCACTAGATCAGTATTTCTCAAAGTGTATTTTCTAGCTGGTCACCGTTGAGTGTCTTTTTTATAAGAACAAATAAATAAATTATTATAAATAACTTAAATGAGAGTGTTTACTTTGGTACTAAGCTTTCACTATTAAAAGTTTGTGCGTTAATAATTCCTATTATTTTTGTAAACATGCATTTTTAGGATCTGGAACAAATAATGGCCAAGAGTCACAAGCCTGCCTGGTTGTCACATATACTATAGTAAATTAATACTTTTACCTAGAAAGTAGGGACCTATAAGTGTTAACCTGTTTACGTGTATGTCTAATAAAAGATTTAAAAAAATAAAAAAAATATTGGACTTACCAGCTCGCGCGAGGGCGCCAAGGTTTGATAAGAAAAGAGTTGTGAACAGCAAGAAGATCATCTCTTCTTCTACCCATCAGTGTCTCCTGCTCACTCTCATAACATATTCACTGCACTGCACTGTCTCTGTCTAGGGTCACCGTGGCTCACTGGCATCCGGGTCCACTTTCACATTGTAATCAGTATACACGATAGATCATCACAATTAGTTCCACGATTACACGCCGTGGGGTGACCGTCTCGGACCATAAACTATTTCGTGCTTGGTACGACTGGCTTCTGAAATAAAATTATTCCACAATGTAATAAAACCACAGACAATAATCGCCAATAAAGCTCTTAATTTTGCACTAGTTAATAGAGCATTGACTGAGCGTTCGACCGAAGAAGATTGGATTAGTTTTCGCACTAAGTGAAATTATGTTTTTATGGATGTCTGTTTGAAACCACCGAAGTTTTGCGAGGTGCTTAGATATCAGTACTTACTAATTGCGAAGTTGAATTATAAATTTAAAAAAAAGTTTTCATAGGTAATTAAGTTTCTCCGATTTTTTAACGCGATGCTTCAAAACACAATTTTACTGTAATGTGTGTGCCCTGTAAATTTTCGACCACATAACTGTATGCATTTTTCCTATTAACTTTGAGAAAATCGTATGGTTTATGTTGTGTAAACGCTGAATTTCCTACCGGTGAATATGCGGTTACATATTCATCATTAAAACGCAAATTATGTTTGTTTGCTTCAGAACCTTTGCTTGTTGTTTTACCATTTCTTCCTTACGCAATGAAAAGTAATATAACATACATATTGTACATTTTATTTATAGAAAAAATAAAACTGTTATTGTCATGGTACGTTTTTTTTTAAAATCACTATCGATAGCATATGTTAAAATATTGATATAAATATATTTTCTATATGTTACACAAAATTTAATTAATATACATCACAGAAAACTTATTTGTTGTATATGCTAAGTTTTGTCGGAATATCGATTTGTGTGAGAAGCCGGAAATATTTTATCGTGATAATTAATATGTTAATGGAATCCATTTGTTAAAATACTATATTATTATCCGTCGAGTTTCTACAATTATTATGTCCTTATAAATAATAAACGGTAAACAATTATCATTATGTATGCGTATTAAATATAATTACAAAGTAATGACTTATTAAACTTATTTCCTGATAACAATAACAATTTATTACTTATTTGCATATTCCATCTTTGGAAATTATAATAGATATTTGGATGCATGGAATAGACTACCTCAAGAAATAGTTAAGTCACCATGAAATTTATTAATGCGTGAACCAATGCAACTTGACTCATTAGACAAAAAATGAAAGGGGGCGCATATATCAGCTTAAATACAATACCTAGTTGTATAAATTATATAATTGAAATTAAAAATTATTATGTTGGCGCTGGTGAATTATACACATTAATGAAATTATTTTAATTATCTAGTAATGGTTCCAGAATTTTAAGAAAAATATAAGCTACGTGAAGAAAAATTTTTTTTCACTCAACGTTATTATTCTTCTTTATTTGAGTTGTAAATCTTTTTTCTGTAAATAAATGAAATTAATAATGAATATGAGTATTATTGCCATTATATTCTTTTCTGTCTTGTTGAATACAAGCACTTACTTTAGCATTTAGCTTAAGGCGTTATTATCAGAACATCATATACTTACCTACATAATATTCACACAACGGTTTTTTTTACGAAATCTAGCAAAGCTGTAAGCTGTAACTATTGAAAATGTTTCTATTCGTATGTGTATTATGTACCTATGGTTCATAATAATCTGATTACACTGCTTGATTTATGAGGCAGAGTTCCTTGTTGTATAAGTTTCTACAGTCTACAGTGTAAGATGATTTCTCTTAATATTTTACGTGAAAAATGAAAGTATTATTTATTTTACGAAGAACCCCTGTAGGTAATAGTTAAAATCATAGCCATTTTTTTATAACTTATTTATAACCATGTATTAATTAATGTTATTGAGGAATTGTAGCTATTTAATTATAGTTAAGGTGCTTTTATGTTTTTTCAGATTTGTAAAAATAATGGAACGTTATTTAAGGCCTTTTCGCTGCCAATGAATTATTCATTAAACCTATTAACATTTAACTGTATACTTTAAAACTTTAAAACACTAAAAACGACTTTATCAGCAACGACAAACTTTCAAGGAATTTTGAATAAAGCACCTAGAATTTTTATTACCTAGAATTAGAAAATTCAAATGTTTGGACACATTCTTTTTAGACTGCAATAGAAATCATTCGGCGTTCTGATACTTAGTCAGTATATTATTATTTCAGTTTTTTTACTACTTAAATGTTGCCTTGAATAGTACGATAATCTCCTTTCAATGATGTAAGATTCATTGTAATATTCTAATTAAAACGTTTCCCGACAAGTCTGATCTTGTTACATAATTACAACCATTGATGAATGCGCATTTCACATACTTTCCAATTTATCTTCTGTACAGGTAATTACTAATGTTTCCTAGTAACATGCCTACACTAACGCGTGATGCTCACTTCCTATCTGACGAATATCCGCTATCCGCATTGAACGAGTAGGAAACACTGCGAACTGCTGCGAAAATGACAATTGATCATTCGATAAATCAGGAAACAGAACGATAAATAAAAACACAAATTGATTCAGTAATAATGGCAGCATCTTAGGAAAATCGCATCAGTTGTATGTTCTATGGTGATAAATTATCTTTTATCATAATGCAGGTTACAGCGTAAAAATGGCCTTTTTTTTTTAAATTTCAGAAATTTCAGATTTTTTTCAAATGTTACACATTTATATTACCTATCTATTATCTAGATACTAATTATAGGACTAAAATCCTCGGCGCGCGGCGTATTAAAAATGTTTAGGTTGTAAGTAGTTTTATTTTTTTTTAAAATAAATATGATGGTAATTCAAATCGCACTACCTGCTTACTCACATAATTACCAGATGATTAAACACATATAATTTTTTTTCTTATAAATAGTAGATACCTATTTATATTCGAGTCTCTAAAAATATGCTACAGGATAAAGTTCAGAAAAAGTTGTAAATTTATCACGAAACTTCAAATTTCACGTATAACTACAAAAACAACAACACGCGGACAGGCAAGAAACCTAACATTTGTGCACACTTAATATACAGGTATCCAGTAAACAGGTACCACAACTGGTCTATTAGTAACTATAATTGCATTTTTCAATAGTCGTAGTTTTGAACTTGCGACATGCAATTTGCGAATATAATTTAGTTGCCCCAGAAACATTCAAACAACATAAAATTATTGCTTAAAACCACAACAATAGATAAAAATCGGTTTGTATGTAAGGAACGTGTTCTTAGCATGAATAATTTCATTTTCCAAGGACTGTATTCAACCATAATATATGAACATCAATTACTCACGATGTGAAGCATGTACCTCCTACATGTACAATAATGTACAATTGTTTTAAGATAATTAGTAGAAAAACTGGCGGCTATGTTGCAAACACTTTTCAAAGCGTCATTTAGTTTACTGTCAAAGACGAATCATGACATTCAAAAACTTTACATACATGTGTGGGTATGCCATTTAAGACAAAATAATATTGTCTACTAGTAATGGAATGAATGTCTAGACCTAGACATTGAAATTTAGGCTTTGTTAGTTGATTGTTTTTTCTTTTAACAATATGCATTTTAATTTTATGGTGGATTTTTCTTTACCTGTCCAAACAATAGTTGCTTGATATTATTTACACGATAACAAATTTATCTTTTATGATTGTAAAGTTCATTCGACGTTTTTAGTTCAATTTAACAAAATGACAAGAATTAAATGTTAATAAAATTTTATTCGCCAATATAAACCAAATTCCAGACAATAATCCACTACTACTTGTAGAAGTTTATTCAGTGGATTAATGTATTTCAATGAAAAATATAAATTGTTTATTTAAAAACACGTTTAAAAAATATTGCGAGAAATCACTAGAATAAATTACATGATTTGGTATAAGCTTAGAAATCCGACATCGAGAAAAACAGCTTTATTTCAAAATATTCTCCGATTTCCATTGAAACACTTTAGTTTTCCTACACTTTTTAATGCTACATTTGTATAATTTTGTTAGAGTTTCCATCATTATTATCCCGTCTATTGTGAAGCCACGATAATGTTTTTGCACTTATCTTGGGCCATCATTAAAACTAAATTATATGGCAATAATAGATAATTTGATTTTATAAGCGACCCGATGCGCCATTAATAATACATTGTGCTGCTAAAAATGGTTCCCATTTCCGCACTTAAAATTGAGCCAAAATAACTCGATAACAAAATACCGATATTGTGTCGCAAATAGCACCAACAGACGTTTAGTAAAACCGAATTGCGATACTGATGGTCTGTTATTTAATTCGACTAACCGGGGGACATTTCGTCATCGTGGTCGCCTAAGTGGAAATTTAGCAAAGTCTTTTGTCGCATGCATTGCAACATGAACGTGTTACTATTTGCTATTTTCACATTGAAATAAACATGATGATCGTTATTTCAAATATCTGTAGCTGTGTTAAAAAAACATTATTCAAATATGCATTTTCTTGTACCTAACCACAGCGACTAATTTAGTTTACGAAAGTTAATTTTAATTTATGTCATGAAATAAAATTGATTTATTATTAGGAAATCGGAACGCGAAACTGATATTTTTGTCTGTTTGTATTTTTCTAGATTACTTATTGATATAATATAATAAACAGCGTGTCAATCAAATATATTACAACCAGTTTGTGGTCTAGTGGTACAGTTGCGGACGCCGGATTGGAGTCCCTCGGTTCAAATCCCACTCCACCACAACTTGTAAACATGTATAGTGTGCATAAATGTGGTGTAAAATTTATTTTGTTTTTCGGTAATCGCATTTGGATATATTAAAATCAATCAACTTAGAAATGTCCCAAATTATATTTAAAATTCTAGTTTGGAACATGCTCACAATGATTTTTTCAACATACTGTTTTAATGGTAAAAGACTTTCTGAATAATTGGAGCACGCTCTTAAAATAGAATAATAATTATTGTTATTTATGCTTCAATGATTTTAATCTCGTACAGATTGATTAACCTTTTTACCACATTTATATCCAAAACACTCTAGAACTTGTATAGTGTTAATTTCATCTCTAAAATACACATTTGAGCCTTGAGAAGGCCAAGAAACAATTGCGAACTTGAGTAGGTATTGTGCACTTATGTTTCAAACAATTTTTCAATTGAAACCAATTCAGTTGATAAAGGATAAACGAAAACACATTTCGCATACTAAATTATTTTCAGAGGACATAATATTAACATTGTATCTTTACGACAATGTCAAATGAAGACGAGAGTGAATCTCAGAGCAAAGACTTGTGATTTGGCGGAATGAATTATTAGTTTGTTTTCTTTTGGAAAGTGTCTAGTCTCTAGATAATAAACCGAGGAAACACGGAAATCTTAGAGGGTGACTGAATATTTATTAAATCACTGAAAATGTTCTGGACAATGGCAGCATTATTCGCCACATTTGCTTCAAAATATTTGAAATTGGTCTTAACACTCATCCAAAGCGCGATAAATATGGGCATTTGTTGATTGATATGGCATTTATTTTGTAGAACTCCATGATATCTTATGTTAAAAAAAAAAAACGATTTTTTTGGTTCTACGTGATTTTATTATCAAGTTAGTGACAATTGTTTTGCCTTGTGAGGGCATTGTCACTAACTTTATAATAAAATCACGTAGAACCAAAAAAATCGTTTTTTGATTTAAACATAAGAAATATGGGCATCTTCAACTTTAAAAATATTTTTTTTGTAATCATTCACCATAAAAAAAATTAAAATAATGAACATCAGAATATTGGTTTTCTGACATTATAACCATTCGATGCCGATGGTACACACAGAACTAACCGTTTTGATTAAGTGAAAGTTAATTTTTTAATAACATGAAACTTAATAGAACTGTAATTTTTAACTTTTAATTTGGTGCAAAGTACTACTGGAAAGAAAGATTATCATTTCTCTATTTCTTGATATAAAAAATTATAGTTCTTCAATTCCTTGTGAAATAGAAATACGTAGCGAGGGTTCTTCCTTCCATGTTAGGACTTCGTTTTCTAAAAAAAAATGTTGGGAAGCTCTAAAATGTTGATGCTGGGAGTTCCTAAAAAAATTGCAATTCTTTATGAATTATAACAGTGATTTGAAATGTACCTACATATATTTTTAAGAATGATTACTTTGAGGTAATATATTCTACCCATATGCTTCAATTGTGGTTGAAATTGTTAGGTCTGAACTAACAGTGAGTACTACTGCGCTCGTTTCTGCAATACTATAGAAAATATTAAAACTTGATATCCTTGAAGCTTGATAGCGAAATATTACTATTATGTCATATCACGTTTGTGGATAAAAACATTATAAACCTATTATATCGTTCCGCTATGCTGGCGCTCGTTATTCGCTACATCGATGTCGTTGGCTTTTTACAATACAATACTCAATAGTGGTGTTATCAGGGACTAAGATTTGTAATAACATGTAACAAGAGGAAGGTTTCGATTGAAAATAAAATTTAAATAAGGGAGGAGTGCAGAGCTTTGCTTTCTCTGAACATTAAATTACTAAAAATTTCTTCCTTTTCCCGAAAAACATTTTTCCTCGAAGATTTCCGTCGTATGCTCAACGAAAGAGGTCCTGATTCCCATAAAAAAATTGTTTCAGAATAATCTTTTGTTACTAAAGCCAACATTTGAAGAAAACAATGTTCCTTTTCTTACGTACAATTTCTGAAAAGTGATTTACATTTCCTCTTAATTCAGAATTGTATATGTGAACTTGTTAACTATGAATTGGAAATGGCAATTCTGATAAACTTTGAAAACCTGCATGAGATTTTTTCCGATTATGGAAATATATTTATCAACTACAAAGATTTAAAAAAAAAATTACAATTCAATATGTCTGTATCTACCACAGAAACAAGAGAAATCTGATAGTTTACGAGTATCCATAAATAATAAATAGTAAATAATAGATGATAACGAAACTTGTTTTCTATTTCAACCGTAACATACCAAGGAAGAAAGCTGCCATATAGTTGACCACACCACAAAACAATATCGCATTGATACTAGTATTGAATTACATCAAACAACACGAACGGATTAATTAGATATTCAATAATGTACAATACGTTTACATATTAATATTGGTAGAGAAAATTTCACGGTAAACTAAGTGCAACTGAGCCGCAGAATTTAATTACTTGCGAGACAATCCTAAGTGACAAAATCGGCGGATTATTTCGGAGAAAGTCGACCGACTAATAATATAATAACCACTAGATGTACCTACACAACAATAAATTATTTTCATAAGTGAATGTTCTGATGTGAATAGTAATTAATCAATTATATTTATAATTAATGTTGATGCAATTAAAATAAGAACGTAACTCAGAGGCGCAACTTTTACTTTCGTCCTTTCTTGTTGTTGTAATGATTTGTTTGGCGTGTTTTGCATAACTTGTGTGGTTACCTCCTTTTACAGTTGGTACTCAGTTCCTTCCAGGAAAGTTGGTTACCCCTAAACATCAGCTTAGACTAATAAATTATTATTATGTATCAGTAATATCTAATTTAGAAATCATGAACACATTCCAAAGTCAACAGTGAATAATTTGCATTTGAAATCAATCAAAAGATTCATGAAAAAAAATATATGTGGGTGCTGCTTCAATTTCATTCGTCTTTGTTAAAAAATAGCATATTTATTGTATAAAGCTTTTAGTGTTACTACTGTCATCTCTTAACCCGAGATTATTACTGACCACTCGGGTGGTGACAAAATGCTACATTATTCCAGTATAGTTTTCACGATTGAATTTTGCGAGCGAGTGGTAAGTAAGACAGTAAAATGTTAATATTCTACAAAAAGGTATACCTACTCACTGTTATTGTAAATAAAGTCAATTAGTTTGATTAATTTTCTTTCATGGTGCCGCGTCGCGTCGGGACGCTATGCACTAAGCGAGGTATTTAATCTTGGTCAGGAACGTAGTAGGTATGTACGTAATGTGTACACCAGCAATAGGTTATCCGTATAACGGAATGGCTATACTATGTTGTCGTTATATAACGGTAGTGTCCCATGAAATTCGGAGACAAAGGAATATAGAAAGGAGGTTGAATGTTGAATACAGAGTGCTGAATTCATGGGAATCGTGAGAGTTAATTCATTCTAAAATGTTACTTTATCAGTGAACTGGAAATGTCAGATGTTAAAAGAGACTTTCAAACCTTTTAATATGTAGGTAGGTGAGTAAGTACACCAGAAAATCAAGCAAATTAAATGATCCTAATAAATTTTACATGTTACAGAAAATCAGACATTAATATTAAGCGTAATATTAAATGCTTAAATTTGTTTATTATAACAGCCTCCACTCGTTTGCGAGTGATTTCGCTATTTGTAATTTGATTTTGATATTTAATGTCGGAAAACGGGGATGTATGTACCTATGTTCCTAGTTAATAATAAAAAAGATGAAATAAAACACCTTTTTAGTTAGACCACTTTTATAGTTTATTCCAGTAACCTGGTTTCGCTATCGCTAGCATCGTCAGACTGGGTGTCATCTGACTGTCCAACTGACCAGTCTGACGATGCTAGCGATAGCGAAACCAGGTTACTGGAATAAACTATATAAGTGGTCTAACTAAAAAGGTGTTTAATTTATTAAAATGCAATTCCACCAAGAAATGTCAGTAGATAATCTCAACAAAATAAAAAAGATTGTTTATTTAATGTTTTAACTGAAAGGAATTTGTTTAAACATAGTTTTTTTAGCTACATTTAAAAACTCACGACACAATTTAAAAAAAACCACAATGTTACATTTCAAGTGAAATTTTTTTCCGGATTATTTTATTTTAATTTAGTTTTTATAAAAATATGTTGAGTTTCCTTGTTTAACACATGACATTCTATATATTTTATTTTTATATCCCTACAGAGATTAGGTAAATTTTTTTCAAATTCAGGAATATAGATATTCGAGCGTTTACAGGAAATGTTGTAGTACCTACATAAAGTGGCCACTTAACCCAGCCAATAACAGGTCATAAGCCCTGTAAACGTTCGAATATCCATATTCCTGAATTTGAAAAATCCTACCTCATCTCTGTAGGGATATAAAAATAAAATATCTACCTACTCCCGTCTTGGGATAAATCCAAATTTGTGTACAAGTATTTGAACACGACCCAAAATGTTGTACATATTATATACATGTACAAGGCTTATAAGCCTCTCAATATATCTTTCTGTATCTAGATATCATAATTCTTAGCTGTATTCCTGTTTAATTTTAAAATGAAAAACAATTTTGAACAAGACCTTTTTTCATTAATTTACAAATTTGCTTATTTCTTTAAAAAAAAAGAATTAAACCTATCTCATGATTTGTATATATTCCTATTTAGTAAGATACTACTACTACTACTATCCCTTATCCGCACCAATGGTGCATAGGCACTGCATTGGTTCACCAAGTGCAATAAATCTCGATCATTTGGACGTGAAGGCAAGATATTCAGTCTTACGTTTTAGGGCCAGTCCAAGGTAAATATTTCATATTGAGAATGTCAGCCAAACACGCTACCGCTAAACCACGAGGCGGATTCAAATCCGCCTCATTTACTCAAGTAAAGTACTCAAATTTACTCAAGTAAAACACTTCAGAAAATTCAATTTTGTTTTTAAACTTTGAAATATTCGCCGAGAAATCATTTAGGTACACTGTAAATATCGACAACCGTAGGCTGCATTTCTATATATTCGCTTAAGCAGCTTCATCTTGCGTCTTTCGACTTCTATTTGCATGTATGTATGTGGTCCGCGTAGGTAATAATTTGCGGATGTTATATCAGATGACGTAATAAAGAATGCAGACTAAATATAACGATTAGAGTCATGGCTGCGACATTAGTGAGAGCAGTAGACAGCAGTCGTGGCTGGGTGCATTCTCCCATCAAATCATCACCACCGTCACTTTCTACCGGTCATGGCGGGCGCGGGGGCGGGGGCGGGCGGCAGCCGTGTTGGGAGTCGGGCGGGGCGGGGACGGGGGGCTCTCTCGGCTGACCTACATCCTCGACTGTCGACTTATATCGTGGCACTATACTGTACGTGGTATGTAGGCACCATTCCCGTTCCAGCACCCAGATTCTGGAGGTTTCGGTGGTTTTATCAACATAAACAAAAATGTTTTATAACGCGCGGTAAGTTCGAAATATTTGGAAATTTTTACTACCAACAGCAAATTAAAATAATGTCGGTGCTAAGGGTGCATTGGTGAATTAAGTGTATTGTATTTTTATAATTTATTATCTGCATTCAAAATTATTACACGCATTTGGTATAACTGTTAATGATACTAATTAGGCCTACTTAGGTTCTACTTTCCCTTATCTGTACCCTGCGGAGCATAAACCAAATGCAGTAATTCACGATTATTACATAAAAGCAAAAATCAATCTTACACTTCAGCACCAGTCCAAGGTATATTATGTGAAAAATCACATTTAAATAAATATTTCATATTGACCTCACAGGGAATCGAACCCGTGACCTCATGCATCTATACCTCGAAGTTAACTGCGCTTATAATTTGAAGCCTGAAAATACAAGTAGACCATAACCTACGAAACTATTTCTGAGATAATCCACTTTAAAGGCAAAATACCATACCTAATCAAAAAACCCAAGAAGTAAAGATGGTTGTATTTTTTAAAATCATGTTTAATTTAAAAAATGTATGTATACAATTATTTTTTTATAAAGCCATATTATTGCGCTTTGCGTATTGCGCCCACATACTATGAACATTATAATATATAAACGCTCCCCTGTACTTGTGCATTTTTTTTTGTTCTTTTCACTTTATCTTACATTATGTTAATCATATATGCCCGCATAAAATCGTATCTTAATTCAAATTTAAAAATACATTATGACTAAAAAAGTAAGACGCAATCAATAAACATTATAATTTGAGTGCATTTTCTCTTATTTACATATTTAAATATTTATACAGCTAAGTGATTTCAAATATTTATCCACCTACATATTCATGTCTATATTCATTTAACTTTGAATAAATAAATCGAATGATTTAGGCTAGCGTAAACTAGCTTTATGATTTGAGTTATTTCAAAATTTAACAATTCAACTTATATTTGATTTACATTATTACTAAAATGCACAACAAGCTATTGTATAGAAATGTATTTGTAAAATAGTGTTAATTTATAAACGAGGTGTTTATTTAAATGGAAATAAAGAGCAGATTAACTAATAGTATTTATAACCAAGTACCTACTTGGCGATAACGACCTGTTGTTTCTTAATTTCAAGGTTTCAACCACCAAAACGAATCGATAATTTTTCGAAGCTATTCCCATTACTTTTTTTTGGTAAATCTAAAAACGGGTGAGAAAATTAACTTTAAAATAAATCATACTATTACTACCTTCCCTTATCCGCACCCAATAGGGCACTGCATTGGTGCACCGTGGGCAGTGAATCTTGATCACTATGTTACATGAAGGCAAGATGATCAGCCAAGTCCAAGGCATAAAATATGAAATATGAAATACTGAAATAAATATTTATGCTCGGGAATCAACGTGCTAACCCTACACAAAACAAATCTATACATTATTATGAATATTGGATACCTATAATAAATACGTATATCGGTTTTGTGTATTAAAAGTATATAACAAAGAAATAATAAATGTTTAAGATATACTGCACTTGGTGTACTAATGCAGCGTTGTATGCACCATTGGGTGAGGATAAGGGAAAGTACTAGTGAGAGTTGTTTGTCTGCTAAAAATAAGAAATCTATGCAACCTTGTGATATTTACACATGTTCAATTTTTTAATGCTGTTTTTAATAAAACTAAAGCGGTTTGCGCTTGAAAACGGGAATCAAGTCGTGGCGATGTGAGAATTTGAACAGGGCGGGGATCTCTAGATTCAGAGACGGTGTTTCTACCACTGGTTCATCACCCGTTCATATCAAATAAAAAAATATTTTTTCAAGACAAAGGGTCAAAATTGGATAGATGTCTTTACTTAGGAATAAGTTGACTTGTAAATAATATCGCATGGTATACAACATACTACGGATATTCAGAAAGTAAGCGTATTAGATTTTTGTATTTTTTTTTAATTAAAGGATATTGTTGACACATATGTTGACTATTTTTCCACATAATTGACATCCCATTCAATGCACGTGGTAAGCCGTGGCATACGATTCTTTAGACCGCCTCAAAGAACTCTCCATCCAGCTCTTTCCCCCACTTCAGAACCACTTTCTGCACCTGCTCGTTGATTGAAAATCTAATTCCACCTTTGTGTACCTTCATGAAGGTGAAAAGATGATAATCTGAAGGAATAAATCAGGTGTGATAAAAATTGAAAATCGAATTTCACATATATTATGTGTACCTTCATAAAGCTGAAAAGATTCAAAAATTGGTTCAAAACATCCCACCCAAACGAGTCTAAAAGTCGCCTTGGTGACTAAAGGCTTTGTCGTTAAACAAGCACACTCCTCTCGTCAGCATTCCTCTACTTTTATTTCGAATGTTCCTTTTGAGTTTTTTTAGTCCCGAAATATTGTTGTGCATTGACGGTATCCTCCTGATGCAAAATTTCAATCAAAATTATGCTTTTTCAGTCCCGAAACATTGAAATCAAGATTTTTCGCCAGCAAAATATCCAAAATTGTGTTTTTGAATTTTTTGGCAGATAGAAAATTGGTCTTACTCTTATCTTTTTAACTCAGGCGACTACACATGTTTCATCTCCAGCTACCAAAATAGAAATGTCTAGCATACTTACTTTCTGAGCTACACTCGTACAACTTTTAAATAATATGTACAGAGAAATCCCAACAAATTTTAACCAAAGTATTATATTTAGCATATATTATGATGTAATAGTAGGTAATGTAGAAAGCGTCATATAGCTTTTCATCATGAAAAGTGACTAATAAAACATGGTATATGTAGGTACGAGTTCACTCGCACATAATATTATTTTGCAAAAGGTTCAAACGGTTTTATAAAATTATCATCACGTTAATTGTTAAAATTATATGATTTTATATAAAAAGGTTCTTAAAAAACGAATAAACTGATCGTTTTTTATGTTTATTTTTAGTAAAAATTGCTTATCCAGTTTTGTTGGTATTTATGTAGGTACCTTCATAAACAATATTAGTAAATAATATTGTTAGTTTAGTCTAAACACCTAAATCATATTATTATAAAAGTAAAGGCTTTGGTAGAAGGTCATACGTTTTAACGTGACGTGAAATTCTCAAAATTTGCATAAAACTCATCGTAAGGAATGGGTTAGTAGTGTCTACATTTTGTTAATGAAATCTATATACTCGTAGCACTCCTTTTACAATTTGTTCAACATAATGAGGTTTACTGAAATCTACTGAATGGTTAATATATAGAAAAACGTCTTGAAAAAAAGATTGAATGAACATTCCAATAAAGAAAAAGCACATAATTGTACCTAATAGTAACTAATAATGCCTATTTATGAGATTAACAAAGCCTGAACGAATTATTTTCTTGTTTTGTCTGCTTTTTACATACGTTCTCTGAAATTTCGTCCCACTCACTTGGACAAGTAACACTGAGCTTGTAGATTGTAGTCAGGGAAGGAGTGGTTACTCGGTTTTAAAAAGGTGGTATCAAACTTTCTTAGAAAGTCCTCAGTTATACTGGTTTATCTTGACAGGCGCATGCTTGGTGAAGGAGGGGGATTATGCTCGTACTCTGGTTTGTAATATTAGGTATGTAGTATGTAGCTAGCATTAACAGTAAATAAAAACATTTTTAACAACAACATTTTGAACGAATACAAATACTTGTAGACAAATTACTGGATTATACCCATGCTGGGCTGATATCAGATATTATTGATATCTCAACAGAGACAGAGAAACTCTGGAAACGAATGTGGGTTATCTAGGCGTTTACAGGGCTTATGACCTGTCATTGGCTGGGTTAAGTGGCCACTTGATGTATTACAACATTCCCCATTCCGCCCATCATCTGACAACCATGTATGACAAATTTTTGAAACTTGAACTTTTGAATGCTGAGTTTGTACAGAAGAATCCACATCTTCCACATCAAATAATAAAAACAGTGTATCCAGTAAACAGGTACTATCACAAACGAAATAGATTACCTACCTAATTTTTAGAAACAATTAAACGTACGTGGTTAATGTAATATTGTATATTTTTAAAACATTTATAAAGCCTTATAAAATTTTACACAGGTCAAAATAATTCGTTTACAAATTCAAAATGCAGCAAATATGAAATATTTCGAAGCTATAATACTATTAATGCTTATTTATATGAAAACTGTCACAACGAAAAGAAAATTGATGAAAAATAAAAACAAGTTTCCAGAAACATGAGTAGGCGACAATTAAAGTACAGTTAAAGTTACAATTTCAACATATATGTATATTTTCAAAATTTCGTTTTTAATCTTATTCGGGAATTCACGTTTTCGTAAATTAATCGTGTGTAATTGAAAATCCTACAAATTTTACACAAAGCAAAACCTATTTTAATGTTTTAATTTTCCATAAATGTATATATTCAAATGCTTATCATTAAGAAAAATACCTACATTAGAATGAAGAAGATTGATCTACCTACTCAGTGAATAAGTCGGTCACGCGTTTTTATAAATTATATAATGGAGATGTTCTGTGGTATACCAGGTCAAATTATGATTTGTGTGCAGTGCGTAGGTGATTTGTTGGATATAACTCAATCGTGTGTTTCTCTACCAGTACCTATAGGAACATATTTACAATATTTACTACGTTTGAGCTAAATTCATAGAATTTATGACAAGCACTCATGAATTATTAATAAGAATTTTTATATCTCTCTAATGGTACATTCTCTCTAAAGCCCACTTTATATGAGACAGTTTCTTGTTCAGAAAACTACACAGTTTCTTGTTTGTGCAGTCTGTCAAACTTCTGTCAAAAGACACGCTAAATATGTGTATTTTTGAAACGCGATTGTATGTTATTATCGTATGTTTGCTCTCAGGAAATTGTATATTTAGCTAATAATGTAAATATGTTATTGTTTTTTTACGTATTTAAAAGCATACAATAAACCAATGTCTACTTAAACGTTTACATAAAAAACATTGACTGTCATGTCCGCTTAAATCTGACACTAGCACACAGTTTTTCATGCAGTTTTAGCTTTATACGGGACCGTTTTCAGACTGCACAGAAAACTGTGTAGTAAACTGCGCCATTAAGATAGCTTAATGGTACATTTGTACATAAGGACAAATAATAACAGTCATTATTATATTTAAAACTGAGCAGCCATTACAGAGATTGTAGGTACACTGAAAAATAATATTCCTGGTTCAATGATGTATAAATACACAGGTAATTATTCTAATCTATTATATACCCAAATACTCACAAAAAGGTAAAAATAATGAACTGATGTTTTTTTAGATAACAATGCAGTGGGAAAAATTATAATACTAATGTGTTTCACTCATGACGAATTTTGATCTTAATGAGATTTCTGTTTGTGGAACAGTGATTTGTTGAATTGACAAAGGTAATTCGGTTGTTTCTATTGTTATTCAAAACAATTATTTATTGATAGTATGTGCAATTTCATAATATCAGTTATAGATGTCACCATGACACAGATCTATAAGATATAGAATAGATTACTGCAATATAAAAATCATGTTTTTCTTTTCATATTATCAAATTAAACTAAGGTAGAAAGAGTTTTTTTATTCTAAATATATAAATAATAACAAAAATTAATTAATTTTGATTACGAAATGAAACACACTTTTGCTTTAAAACTACTTATTTATATTTAAAAAGCCAACCGGTTTCGGAGATACAACTCCTTCATCAGGGCTTTGTATAATACAGGAGTAGTATCTCCGAAACCGGTTAGTATTTTTAAAATAAATAAGTAGTTAAAAAAAAAGTGTGTTTCATTTCATATTTATAGAAAACTACAAAGTGAGTGCTACAAACATTGAATTAATAAGAATATATTTTTCTTGATCCTAAAACCATCATACTGAGCAATCATATAAGTGACGATTATATTACAAATGAACTACCAGAATTTTAAAAAGTCTTTCTTTAAATGCATCAAATTAATATACTGTCCTAATTTTACCGAGAAGATGCGAATTACGTGGCGTAAATAAAGTTTTCTAAGCTGTTTTTCATGATAAAGATATACCTAAATGTTAATATCCGTTCAATAGGCAGTAATTACAGTAAAGTTATTTTGAAAGTTTTATTTACCGTAGATAAACGCTTTAATCATTTTTCCTTATTAGGAAACCATGCACCTGCCGATGTTGTATCAATGTAAGTACCTTCTGATAATTAAGGACACGGAATTACTAAAAGGTCAGAGTTATCTAACGGGACTTTGCTATAAATAATGTAAAGAAGAATGGGTCTAGTTAGTCTGGTAGATAGAGATGAGTAGTAGTAGATATATCTAATAATACTTATCTGAGTTATAGTCATATTTTTGTTTTTTTTTTGTTTGTATTATTGTAATAGTTGGCCCAGAATGAGTTCTGTAACTCTAATGGGAGTGCAAACTAGTTAATAATCAGTGATTATTAAAGTGTATAGTAATAACTTCGAAGCGTTTTTACATAGTACCTACACTAACGACATTTTTATTTAAAATTAATTCTCATTATCATTTTATTTATCAAAATATACATCAGATTATAGGAGGTAGTTGTGAAATTATTTGATATATTTATTAACTTGTGATATTTTTACAAAGAAAGGAATGATAGGATGTGTGGAATGAGTAAAACCATACTTCTATTCATTTTATAATTTACAAATTAATCGAATATCACAAACGGACAAACGTATTAAAACATACAAGATGCAAAAAATCATAAGCAGAGACGATCATTAATCGACCTTATTGCAGACTAATCATGTTTACCTATTCGGTCTCAGAAGCGAGAATTTTATGATTAGAAACGGAATTAAACGATAATTGATGAAAATTGCAGCTAAACAATAAAGTCAGAAGTCAGCTAAACGGTTCACATCGACAAACACAAGAAGTGAAAGCAGAAGTGTTGAATTTTGAACAAACACATTTACTTGTAGTAATAAGTGTCTCGCAACTCACTAAGTGGTTTGCAAACAATTTCAACAAAAAAGGAGTTCGTGCTTGTCTTATTTAATTACAAACTGCTTTGTAATGTATTCTTTTTGTAGTAAGTTATTTGGGAAAAGTAATCTATTAATCTATCTCCACGAAGAAGCTAAATGTAACACTTTCGCTTGAGATGTACCGTCGGCGTCGGTGTGGCGCGACGCCGAAACGGCTGCGCGATATTAAAATGACGTCGGCAACTTTGTTTCTTTGAAATAGGTAAGTGAAAATGATAATGCTTGGATATCAACACAATATTCTAAATGTCAATTTTTGTATTTTGCATATTTAAGTAAAGTTGTATATTTAAAGTGTATCGGATTAAATTTTGTTCGCATTGTCGAACTATGCCGAACAACCACTGAAGATTTAAAAAGTACTGTTTTGTTCGTTTCAAACTACATAGTAATTATTACTTTAGGAATAAAAACTGTGTTTTTTCAGTTTCAGGGAAAGTTATGAAAGAACCGGATTGTGTATTGAAATACAATTTGGTGTATAAAAAACAAATTGCACTTAATTATTGTAGTATAATTTTACTTGATATTATTTATATTAAGGTAGGTAGTTAAATAAAGATTTTATCAAATTCAAAACTCAATGTTGCAGTGTGTGCGATTTTATTTCTCCCTACCTTATATAAAAGTTCATGCCTTTTTTGGGGTACCTTTCTCTAAAGTGTTTATTTTATTAATTTAAAGCAAAAAGGAAACTTAAAATATATAAAGAAATACATAGTAGAGCCCTTAAAGATCTGTATTTAAATATGTTTTTCAATGATAGATATGATGTTTAGGATTAAGATTGAATGTGTTAATTTTGAATCGTCTTTCTTATTCGTCTTTTTGATTGTGCAATATGTTATTAAAAATGTGAATAATACCGGTCCCAAAATGAGTTTTCATAACTCCTGGGAATATATGTTTTATAAGATTTTTTTAAAGAAAATAAAAAAAAAAAGTACAATATCATGAAAACTTTAAATTTTTATTATTTATTAATACTTTTGAAAACTGATTTAAGCTCATCGACTATAATAAAGGTCTCCAAGTAAGTGTCCTCATCGCGTCAGGTTTTTGAGTTTAAAATCGGCCACGGCCTTCATATTTTTGTATGGGGATAAAAATAGCAATATATAGGTACTGCGTACACGTGTAGTAGGTACCCAGATTATGTGTTCAATGAAAAATTAAAATTATTTACTTTTACATTTCACATTCTTATCAAAAACTATTTTTCAGTATATATATTAATATTTATAAAATAAAACTCTTCTTCGTATATCTTTTTCTTTCGTATTTTATCTAGGCCTTCAAAAAGTCCAATATGAAAGATTCCCAGGAGGCCAACTGAACCTCAGCTAAAAATTTTGGTGATTTTAAAATGATATTCTGGATTTATTGACTATTACAAGCTTCGAAAAAATTATCGCGTATACTTTAAACTTTTTTCAAGGGAAACAAAAACCGTTTTCAGAAAAATGTATGGAAAAAAATGGGAGGTTCTCAGTTTTGGCATTTTATAAATTTTCAGCATAACTTTTAATAAGGTGTCAGAAAAATAAAAATAGTTGGTTATTAAAAAGCAGATTAAATTCTAGGAAATTCTTAGTCAGTTTTTATTTTTATCTTACTTTTCGGTAAAAAAATAAAAACCGCGACTACTTCATTCCACAAGTTAGTATAGGGCAAAACACGAATTTTTCTAGCCCGGACACGCATTTCGTCTAATATCTGATACCCATATTATAATATAATAAGTATGTGTACTTATGAAAAACTTTTTTATAAATATACACAGTGTGTAGGCACACAGCTTCATATACTAAGCTAGTGTGAGAGAACTTGGTTGCAAGAGCGCGAATTATTATATTGAGTTTTAGAATTGTATTTTTATTTATATGTATTTTAATTTTTTTGTGCGCTAGGGTATGTATTGTGTAGTTTTATTTTTAGTTGAATTTATATTTATGCACCTACTGACGAGTTGCAGTAGGCAACTCAGTAGGACATGTATTGTTTTCTTTTATGTATATATTGAAATAAAAAAAAATATAAAAAAATAAAAAGTTCCTAGTACTTTCTGTTGAAAAAAGTGCAAAGCGAAATATTTTATTTTAGCAGAAATATTTTATTTTAGGTGCAAGATTCTAAATGAATTATAATAATATAACCTACTACGAAATGACTGTAAACGCCTGGATTTCAATATTCTCTTACAAACTTCTTCGTCTCCGTTAAGACATCAATTGCAATTACCGCATACTCTCCCTTATCCGCGCCGAATGGTGCATAAGGCACTGCATTGATACAGCAGATGCAGTAAATATTGATAATTTATCACAAGGCAAAGGTGATCAGTCTTATGCTTTAGCGCCAGTCCAAGGTATCACATATGTTTTTTTTTGTGAAAATCACATTCGAATAAAAATTTCATACTGGCCTCTATCGGGAATCGAACCCGCGACCTCATGCATTGCAGCCCAAAGCGCTACAGCTACACCACGAGGTGAACCAATTACAATTGATATTAATTTAACTGTATAAAAATAAAAACCAGGCAAGTAGAATTTTAGAATATTGAAGACCGTAATAAACGATATTTAATGGATTTTGTAAATCACGAACACGAAAAACAAACAGGTTGATAACTTTATGACTTTCAACAAATATTTTACCATAAAAGTATATATTGCAGTAATATTTCTTTGTTTATGAAATCAATGTCCGCCTCGCAACATAGTGGCAGCGCATTTGGCTACCGTTCATGAGGTCGCAGGTTCGATTCCCGTAAGGGGTCAACACGAAATATTTGTTTCCATGTGATTTTCATATTAATATTTCATGTGTGATACCTTGGTCTGGTACTGAAGCGTAAGACTGATCATCCTACCTTCATGTAATAAAATGATCTAGATGCACTGCACTCGGTGTACCGATGCAGTGTCCTATGCACCATTGGGTGCGGATAAGGAAAAGTAGTAGTAGTAGTATGAAATCAATTGGAAAATGCATATCTTTTTTCTAACTTTTTATTCCGTATTAATAATTTCAGCACAAAATATTGCACCAATGAATCATAAGAATTTGCTAAGTTGTTTTTTTTGTATTAATAGGAAGACCATTATTACGTTTCGTATACATGCAACCTCAGAGTAATGTATCAATTTTTAAATTTATTATGCAAGAAAAAAATAGATTGGCTGGGTATAGTAAGTCATCATGTGATATTTTAATGTTAATAAATAATATGTAGTTCGCCACACAATACACAAAACATAAATAATTCATGATTTGCATTCTCTTTCCAAAAAAGAAATCTATTTTACTTACGTATTTCAGATTCACTTTAGTCGAATATTCACTGCTTGTTTTACGGTCACTTTTGAAACTAAAACGTTCGTAATAATACTTCCCAAAGTAACCTTGTGTCTTGGAAATTACTAAATAGCTTTTACACAATAATTCAGTTATTGTAGTGTCCAGTTAATGGAATCATAACAGACACACGCAACGCGTAACTTCGTAGAAGTTAATTATAACGGGAAAATGATCACGTACACTGTTACCCAGTCGAAGCCTACTCGTGGACTGACGGAAAGATCCAGTAGGTACTTGATGTGAAAATATTCAAATAGTGCAAGAGAAATGCATTAGCAACGGGTGATACTAATATGGCGGAGGCACGGCAGAGAAAATTATAAATCATTCATTTGTTTCAACCTCCTATACCTATAGTAGTTGCTTTTAACGTTCCCTTTGCAGCCTCAAATGACTGAAGGAAGAGGTTGTATTGTGTCGACCGACTCTAGTGGTTGTTTCACGTTTAGTGATGCGAATAGCCAAACGTTAGGAACAATTATTTTTATCGATAACTTACAATAATTGGTTTAAAATTATGCAATATCAGTAGGTATCAATTGTGAAAATGAGAATAGCTAAATAGTGAATAAGTTCAGAATAAAAACGACTACACTTAAAATATAAAAGTGAATAAGTTACCACCAAAAACAAATCGGTAAAAGACAGATGGCAAATAAATCGTTTCTCCATAAAACCAAATACAAATATTTTCTTCATATCTTTAGTTATATGCCCTTACACTAATAAATGTAGTTTGATAAGAAAAAAAAAATTCATTTAAAAAAAAACGTTCATTGCATACTTTGAAAATATTGTGTCGTTTTCCTTCCCAATCAGCCATTTGCGCCTTTTTTTCTATTCTCAATGTTTTTTTAATCATCCGTATCCTATTTATTCAGGATAATAAAATTGATATGTGATATTTTATCATAAATATGAGGTAGGTAAGTCTAGTTATTTTTTCAGAGTTTTTCGATCAATTAAATATTATTATCTTTTCTTTCGTCTTGATTTGTGATGCGAGACTATTTTCATTAATCGTCACTAATTTAAGTACCCCTCTTTTTTCAGTTAATGAAAATAATTATTTTTATTTGTGATGGTTACAGTTATTTATGACAACTACATTTATTAATCTTGCGAATAATTTATTATTTATGATTGGAAACTGACTTCATTACCGACTAAATTACCGAATAATCTATAGTCGTAATTGATTGCGCGCATCACTAATCACTCCTCCACCGAAGTCGTTCATTGACTGACGCGTTCGTCGTTGACTGATTAGATTCCGCTACATATTCTAGGGAAAACTTTCCAATAGTAGGCACTCTGCGGCACTTGGCACATTCATGTACTGAAAACACACTACTCTGCCCTACCTTAGCACTCATTACCCAGAAGATGACTTTACTAACACTGTTTAAGTACCAACGCAATATGTGGATTATAGAAATGTCAATAAAAAGTATTCAAAAACACTCGTAGGCATTTCACAAAATGTGCCCCCGTATGTAAGGGATTGTTTGTATCAGGCAATACGTTGGCGTAGGTACAGGAAGGCATTCGGAATGTTTTCTGGACGTCCGACTCGGCCGGCGCGGCGGTTAAAGAAATACTGAATACGCGTCTGGCGGAGTTGAAGGGTCATTATTTTTTTGGGGTCAGTGCAAAACTCAGTTTATTAATAAATCAATGAGTATAGGTAAAGGTTTTTAGATCCACGATGTATGCAAATTTACAGATATCAAATGATAGTCGGAATGGGAAATGCTGTAATTCGTCAAGTGGCCACTTTACCCAGCCCTCTAAACACCTATTAATCCATGTCCTTCTCCAGAGCTTCTTTGTACCTATAATATCTATTGCAGTACTATTTATAATTGACCTAGTACATTATTATAATTGTTATTGTATTTCTGTTGAGATATCATTATAGAATAATTATGATATTTTCGCAATTATTTTCTTCTGTTGATATTGAACATAAGTTAGTATCTTGGAAGAATCACTATATTTTTCTTTGAGAAAATCTGGTTTTTCAAACTTTACAACAGAAAAAACACATAGTTGTATGTGTTCATTTCCAGATTAGCGCCAGAAGATTAAGCCTATCATACTACCTACCATACTCCTCACATAAATGCAGAAATGTAAAGTTGAATCCGTAAATCGTCACTTAAATTTTACATCATCATCATCATACCAATTCCGTTCCTTATGTGGAGCATATGGATTCCACAAACTGACTCCAAGCCAAGAAATCAGCCGTTAATTCCCGTACATCCTCCCAAGTCAGATCCACGTCCAGCACCTCTGACTCAAACTCCAGGACGCCGAGAGCCTGATGCCTTGAATTTAATTATTCGACGTAGGTATTTGCAGTTTAAAATTTTAATACAAATATTAAAAAAAAATACTTTCTTAAAATTTTCTTCATAAAATATGTAGGTACCTATCTTTTTTTGGAACGTCATTACTTCAAAATTTATTATTTTTAAAGGAATTAATTATGTAAAAAAATAGGTGGATGTCTTTTTAAAATCTAAATGTTTAACGTGGTGGCCAGGTCAAGCATGGCTTAGTACAAATACAGCCTTCACGGTCTTTACATACTTAGTTGGTGACTTTGGCCTGAAAATTATGAAAATAATGGATAGGTTTTACTATATTATTAAATATTCATTACGACTGACATCCTCTACATAACAACGGCTAGTTCCGAGGTTGTAGCGGCTTTGTAATGCGAAATACTGAACTAGCTAATAAATAAACAATGGACGAATTTTATAAATGTTAAATAATTATGACGAAATCTGTATTGACCGGTCCAAATTTTCGGGGTTTCAGTAATTGGGAACAAATTCTGTCCATCTAAATTAGGTCTCAGGTATCAAGATGTACTAGATATTTCATTGTTCACATTTTTAAAATGAGTTTGTACTGTAATAATAATATGGAGGTATAAAAACTAAGATAGTTGACGTTTAAATTATTATTTTTTAAATTAAAGGATTTGCCTAGTAATAAAAAAAATACTTTACTCATCAGCTGCCATTTCCCACGCGATATTGTATGTTTAGATAATATCTTAGAGGAATCACTAATATATTATGTACATATAAATATATATTATAGGTAATTCCGTCCTTTTTCTATTTTAAATACGTAGTTTATGTGTAGACCAAAATAGTATTAGTAGATAGTACCTAGCGCATAATTGTGTGGTAGTAATATTTGTAGAAAAAATGTGATTTGATCAAAGGATTTGTTACCGTAGGATCCAATTAATTTTAAGACGCACTGTCACGTGACCGCGTCCGTTCCTTCATAGGTATAATTAATTGTAGTTCATGATTTTTTCCCTTGAATTATTAAATATCGACTACAAGCGGTTTGCATCGTCTTATATTTTTGACGAATTTATTTGCTAAAGGAGACAGATAAATTATTTTAAAAATAAGACTGGTCACTATCTAAAACGTGTGAAAAAATCATTGCTCTAGTCTCTAGTGCATAGGTTCCCAAAGTGGGCCACCTGGCCCCCCAGGGGACCCTGGAGAGATCTGAGGGGGCCTTCTCTGGCTCTGGGGGAGTAGGGGAGCCTTGGGAAGCAATCAAGGGGCCATGAGGTGCTAAAATGTATGACCTTATAGAATTTAAAAAATCTGTTATTACAGGATGTACATCATACGATCCTACACATATCAGGGGCCCAAGTTATACAACATATTGCCAAAAGAAATACGCGAAATACCAAACTTTTCATTATTTAAAAAGATAATTAAATTATTTATTAAAACATTGGATCCTAAAACTATTGTCACCCTATTTAATATTTAATATCGATGTGTATTGGGCTAGTGTGAGGTACTGTGCTCAAGACTCAGGAAGTTACAACAATAATTGTCATACTATACCATTTTTGTCATACTGTTAGTGAGTGACATTGTTAAGGTGTGTGTGTGAATTAATATTGTTTAAATTGTTATAGATTTATTAATAATTCAGAAAAAAAAAAGAAAAAAAAAACATTTAAACTGTGAAATGCGTTCCTCGGCACGGGGTCCCCCAGTGAGGAATACATTTAAGATGAAAGTGTAAAGCAAGACTAAAATAAACTAAATAAATAAATAAATAAAATTAATATCATCTATGATTTTTTGATGTTTCAAATTATATGCGTACACATGTCATGTAGTTCATGAATCGACCGCTATGGGCCTATGATGGTTGGTTTACGTTGTCGCTACAGCGTTCGCGTATCTTATTTATGACACTATAAGTAAATTAATAAAAAATAAGTACAGTACATTTTTCTGTTTTATTTAATTTAAAAAAGGTAAATTTCCAGGGGGGCCTTATATTTAAAATTAATATTTAAAATAATTTTGTGTCTGAAAGGGGGGCCACGGGTCAAGTGAGTTTGGGAACCTATGCTCTAGTGCAGCGTTTCCCAACCTTTTTCAGTAGCGGACCCCTAGGAAATCAAGCACAATTTTCAAGGACCCCCTTAGTAAAAAAAAAACAGCAATAAATTTTGGGACCATTTACTTTATAATAGTACCTACTACAAATACAAAAAATTTTAAAAAATAATAAAAATAGGTTAATAATTAACGCACAACAGCAACACCAACACGGTTAATAGGGGTTATCTTAAAATTTATTCGCTAATATAAGAATATCCTGACCAGACTCTATTAATGTGAAGGTTGGTGTTGCTTTTTTGAAACTAAATTAGTAATGTTTGGGTTGATGTGTCCACAGTTGTAGTCTCAGATCGGATTCTACTTGCAATCTATTTCTGTATTTGTTTTTAGTGTAAACAAGAGCAGAGTATGCCTTTTCACATAGGTACGTGCTTGAAAAAAGCAGTAAATGTTTTAATGCTTCTTCTCCCAAATCCTTATAATCTTTCTTTACAAAATCCCAAAAACTTGATAATGTGGATTCTTTAAAATAACATTTTAATGCAGAATCACAAGAAATTTCAATTAGTTGGTATTCTTGTGCCGTGGTCAAGCCAGCGTTTCCAAGAGACATTAAGCTCCAACCTCCAACCAAACCCTTACCATAGTATACCTTTTTTTTGCATGATTTTTTTAAGCAAACCACTAAAAATATTAACCGAAGTAACCGAATTAAGTTACGAAAAATTAATTAACGACCGGTAATTTACGACGAATAAAATATTTATTGATTATTATTCATATTGCATAAGCAACTATGCACAAAATGGGTACTTTGCAACAATAATTAGTAAGTACTTATATAAATGTTTTAATCTTTTTAGATAGTTAAGTTCATTTCATTTCATTATACCATATCCGCTCCCTATGTGGAGCATATGGAATCCACAAACTGCCTCCAGGCCAAGCGGTCGGCCGCCAGCTCCCGCGCATCCTCCCAAGTCAAGTCCACGTCCCGCAGCTCTGACGCAAACTGCCGACGAATTGTCAACAGTGGACGACCGGGACGCCGAGAAACCTGATGCCTTGTAAAATAGGCAAGCATGGTTAAGGCTCTCGGGAGGCATACGCAGTATATGGCCCAGCCAGCCGAAACGCCTTCGCCGGATGACAGTAGATACCAAGGGTTGCTGTGTCCGTGCCTCACCTCTGTGTTCCTTACAAAGTCAAACCACCGCACACCTAAAATTCTTCTAAGACACCTATTCTCAAAACTTAGTATTCTGCTGTCTTGGGCCCTAGTTAGGTGCCACGATTCGCAGCCATAGAGAAGAACAGGTGTGATGCAGGAGTTATAAAGGCGGCATTTTGTTTAAACCGAGTAAATATCCTATCTCCAGACAGCCTTCATACTGTTGAATGCGGCGCCCGCTACTCCAAGCCGCACTCCCAGTTCTTTCTGAACTCTGCCGTTTTCTGTCATGTACGCTCCCAAGTATTTGAAGCTCTCACCCTTTCGATGACTTGTCCCGACAAAGCCAGGGGCATCTGGGCATCTTGACACGAGCTGTTACACATGACATGGGTTTTACCAATGTTGATTTTTAAACCCATGCACGTGGAGTGCCAATTAAGCCTATCAACAATTATTTGAAGGCCCCCGACTGATTCGTCAATAAGACGGCGTCATCAGCGTACTCCAGGTCGCAGAGCTTTTGGGAGGGGGAGAGATGGATATTCCTCGGTCTGGCGGAATTGACATCCTCAGGATAAAATCCATGAGGATTATAAACAGAAATGGGGCAAGGACGCAACCCTGTCGCACTCCGGTGGTGACCTCAAACCAATCTGAGACAACATCGTCAATTCTCACTCGATCGACAGATAGTTAAGAGATAGCCTATAAGTGGACGTTATTTTTAGTAATTAATATAAGTGTATGTCTGTTGGCTGTCCATAAACGAATATTTAAAAAAAAAAGTTGTCAAATGGTCCAGAGATGTGACTGCGGACCCCCATACATATATTCGCGGATCCCCAGGGGTCCGCGGACCACAGGTTGGGATACACTGCTCTAGTGCTATATCTATTCCCGAGAGAAAATCAAGGACTGCGATTCTATGAGGAAACGGCCGTTGGTCACATGACAGTGCATCCTCTGAAGATAAACTCTTGGAAGATGAACGTGAACTAGGGGCCGATCGCATATCTTTGTGACAGTTTGTGGAATCCATTTGCTCCAAACCTTTACATGTGAAGAAGAAATTTATTTTTTTTAAATTAATTTTTTTTTATATATTTTCATAAGAAAATTTTTTGTTTACATATAAATTATATACATATTAAAAATAGTTTTTATGATACATATTAAAAACACGTTTACATTTAAAAAATATAAACAAAAATCCCACCAAGGCATAGCCTGTTTGTATGTATAAAAAAGAACAAAAACAAAAGAGAAAGATAAAGTCATGTAGAAATAAAAAATAACAGATAATGTAAACAAGATAGTTAAAAAAAGAATGAATACAAGATATTGGTATTTTTTATACCGGAAGAAGAAGAGGGGAAATAATTATAATATATAAAATAAAAAATGACGTAGATTATGTTATAGTTATGGTATTTGTAGTAAGAATAATGTGATGGTGTTGATTGATGAAGTTTTCTGAAAGTTGGTAAAATTTTACGGCCAAGAAAAAAGTGGATTGATAAATACCTACTGATATATTCATGTAACTTCTTGAACTTGCACACAATGCACACAATTCTATTTTTTAACGGTAGGTAATTAGTTTAATTTACTCTACTTAGTCAAATAATTATTTTTTATCGCCGAAACAAGTACGTAGGCATTGTGAATCGATAATTAGCCATTTTATATTGTGGCTAATTTAGATGTAGGTATGCAGGTACCTACCTACTTGGTAGGTGTCTACTTATCGTTTATTGTGACCTAAACCAAATAAACCATTCTTTTCTAATATAACGTATTCATAAATTAATACTATTTACTGTCTTTCCCATAATCGACCCAATAGTGCATAAGTCATTAAGTTAGTAAAATAAATAAATGCTGTGAACTTTGTAATTTCCTGTATTTCTATTATCCGTATTGTGCATAGAGCAATAAAGAATTGCATTTTAAACTTTTATTACACTATTGAGACATGATTTTTGTGATGAATGAAAAAGTTATGTAAAAGAAACGTTATATTAATTTTATTGAATGAATTATCTGTATTGCATTATATTGTATTGTAACTGAAAATGTAGGTACATTTCCTGCGCTTCGATTCTGTTAACTTTTTTCAACTACTGCGCGTACGATTTTGTACTGAATTCGTATGCGCAGAAGTGTCTAAAAGCTTATGAGAATCGCACCGGACGGAGAAACCACAAATATATATTACTAGCGACATCTGTTAGCTTGTTGTGAAGAAAATAGTCGTGTGATAATGTTTTCGTTTGTACCTACTGCGCGTCATATGTTTTTTGAGATCAGTTACAAATTTTGACGCTAGAGTTCTGACATAAATAGAATAAAAATGGCGGCGGTAGCCGTCGCTGGTGATCGTCTACTCCGGAAAAAGTAGAATTCTGCGGTATGTTCTATCTAAAACGGAAATCTAAGCAACACTACAAAAATACGAATAAGTGGATTGTTCCCGTTAATTATAAAATCAGTGTAAATGTTAATACTTTGCAATAAAAGTGTGAGTTTCTGAAGTTTTACCCAATTTCCATCACAGAAAAAAGAAAACTGAGGTAAGATATTCCCCGAACACTTTTCACGAATAGCTATGTTTATTTTTAACGTTTACCCTTTACTTATGTATCAACTCAGTTTTTATTCAAACTAAGAGCAATGCTTGATAGATTAAAGCGTAAATTTTATAGCAGTTGGTTTTGTATCCGGCAAGGAACAAAATACCTTACATAACTGAAAAAGACTAATATTCCTTGTTTCAATGTTAAAATCTGTTGTGTATTTATCAAGAATTTAAAACGTATTAGTTCCTTCAGTACCGTATACTTTTTGGCATCCTCGAGTGTTTTTTTAAACATCTTTTTGGCTCAGTTTCCCAACTGCGACGACAATATCCTAAGTCTAGTTTTATTCTTTTGGACCACAGCTTTTTATTTTCCCTAGGCTTTTATTGGGGATTATATTTACGAACAGAATTACAATTTACAGAATATTTAGGGTACAATATATTTAATTATAAACACGAATCAATAACATCCCGCATAAATTTGCTAATATCAATATTTGCAGTAATAGGCAGGTACCGATACCTTTACCTTTTGAAAGGTAGGTCATAGGCAAAGACTAGCTGTGGGCAGTAGTTGGCTGCACACAGTTATTATTTTGAAAAGAACCTTGATTATTAATTATTTTAAAAGGGTTCTCCGTGTGTCGGAATATTTTGTTCGTCAAATCATGACATCAGCGCTGGTTCAGTGATGATTCATCTCTCTATCTAAATGTTACTGACACTTGATTCTGCTAAGAAACATCAAGAGCTTATTTTTATCCCTTTTAGATGCTAACTTAAATCATAAAATGTGATTTGGCTACAGATGTAAAGCGAAAACAAGTTAGTTTAAACATCATTGAAATAGTAGGAATCCTTTTTCGATGGTAATACTTATACATATTAGATTGATATTTTGGTCTATCAAGATTCCAATAAGAATCCGATACGACTTACGATGATATTGAATCAATAGGTATACTTACCGACACAAACAATCAAGATTCATAGATTTGTTTAATTTTCATCTAGGTATTTTATTTAATTTTCCGATAACTAAAGACCTACTTATTCAAATAGATACCTACCTGTATTAAAGATTTATTTGTGAATAGTGTCCGTTAAAAGGAGGTTGTACTATAATAATAATAGTCAGTTACTTTTTCGTTTCATTTACGAATTGTAAATTTATAATATTTCGGATTGATCCTTGTGCTCTGTATAGCTTCTTCAAATCGAGTCTATCGCAGATTTCTGTTTACCTACACGAAATTTCATCATATTTTTTCGCTGATTCACACCGATGTATACCGTTTGTTTTATTTATTAGCTTCGCATTGGGTACCACCTACCTACACCATTTAGTGCCTACACGTGAAGGAACACGAACATAAAACTTAGTCCATTCACATCCATTGCCGCCTGCCGCCAGCCGCCAGCCGCCAGCCGCCTCGCTCCCCGCCTTGTGCGCGCACTGCCGCATGCCGGGTAGAACCGAACCAATCAGTGAGAGTGATACTTTATTGAAAGTGGAACTAATACACGCACTATTACACCGGAAGCTGCTTCAAGTACCCGAGTTTTTATTTTCATCTGCCTCTACTTAAATCTGCACTTGAGTCCAGCGTAACGAATTTTGGTGTTTTTAAAATGAAATTTCGGATTTATTTATTTGAAACTTCGTGTACAATTACATAGCAAGAGTGCAAGAGCGAGCTTATTGCTTTTAAGCAATATTTTCCAACCAACCCTTTATAAACAGCCACAATAAAAATATATATCGCATGAAAAATTCAATATAATATTCTTAACGTGAAGCCCTCATTTTTGGCATTTTCAATATTTATCCTTGGATAACAAAAGACTTGAAGAATGAGGCAAACAGAATCTCCTCCGAGATATAAAACATTATTAGGTAGTGTATTGATTTGGAGTAGATCTTAGTTAAATAGCTAATGTTATTTGCTGATTTATGCCATTTTTTGTACTTTTTATTTATTTGGCATACTCAGTTTTTTTTTTTTTTTTAATAACTAAGTATGTAACCGACACTGAAAAGAACTAGAATAGATGCACACCTGCATTATAGTCAATGAAACTGGAACTTTCCGTTGTTAAGAGGATTTTTAAACCACTTGAACAGGACAGGGCCCAATTACAGTGAGTAATAATATCACAAACACCCAGGCTTGAAGAAAAATTGCCTTTTTGATTATTCTGATCTCACTAGGAATCGAACCCTGAACCTCCGTGTCATGAGTCCAGGCCTCGGAGGCCGCCATATGTACATTATATATTGTTGTACCGGCCGCCGCGCTAATATGTAGGTACATAGGTATCCAGAACAATAAAAGTTTTCCTATCGCATTGAACATCACAATAGAAAAATATTATTTCGTCCTATCATGACTCCGTCCCACAACATCCTACCTAGTGGGTAACTAGAACCTCAGACACGGTAGAATTTTTCATGTATGGAATATCACTTCTCTGAAATTCTTGTTCGAAATATTTAGTCGATGCCCTTGTGCATTGTGAAATGCTTTCGAAACAGTAAAAAATCGTTTTACTCAAAAATCACATACAATTGTGTAGGTACTTCAAAAGCATTTTTTTGGATTTTCGGATATTCTTTGAATTTAGCCTGCGATATAATTTTTGTAAAAAAAAAAAACACCACGTTCTCCTGTTTCGCACATTTTTCTACTCTGAGAAAATTAAGGACATATCTGGATTAAATATAACTCTACACTTTTTAAAAATATAAAAAAGCCTTGTAATCAAGATTTAAGTTAGATGTTTCAACTAAAGAAAAGAAAGTGTAATTTAAAGTCTTGGCATTTGCAAATATCACAGAGAGATGACTATGTACAGTTCCTCATCTACATAAGTATAAAAAATTTCAAAGATGATATCAAAATGTTAGACTTTTCGCTAACGTTCTACGAAGAACCTTGTGTCCTTGTTTGATTAGGTATATCTGCATAAAAACATACATTTCTTTATGATGCATGACATGCACTTGAAATAAATGTAAAAAATCAGCCTTTTAGAAGTAAGAATTTAAATGCTAGCAGTATTAAGCCTGATAAAGCCTGGATGTTCAAGTACGTAATTAAATTGGTAGACGAAAACAGTAGAATAAAAGTAAGTAGTATTAATCTTTTACTGCATTATATTAGTTAGCTACGATCTACGATGCTGATCCGAATGTACGAGTAGGTTTGAAGTCTGAACGGTTTGGGCCAGGACATGGGCGTGGGATGGTTGCTTGAGAACTCGCACCTTGGACTACAAACCGCGAGTACAACCGTACAATTGCCATACCTACACAATACTATACTATAATGTACTGCCCTACATACTTTCATACTCCACAGTTTCCGTCATTGAGCTCCTGAATTCTCTGCGAACCGCGACCCGCGACCTGTGTAGAGTGAGTAGATCTATTGTGACGGTTCCCCTGTTTTTCTAATTTTTTTGTGTATTACCTAAGTACAGTACTGACTTAACTCCAATTACATTCCGAATATCTGCTAAAAATCAGTCGCAACGTTATGACTTATTACTATTACGGAAAAATGTACATTATTAGCACAAAATATGGCATGATCAAGTACGACGAGTACTTGAAAGTTGACATGTGAAAAGTCGGAATAATCGGCGTTGTGCGCATGAGAATGTGTATAAATGTAGAGGAAGCGAAGGAAGTGTGTCCGGACAGAGTGTTATAGGCGTTCTATCCACTCTGCATACCCCTACGGGAAATGTGCGTGAATGTTTAGTTAGTTAGTTTTTAGCACCCAATGTGGGAAAATGAGCGCATAAAAACGTAGGGAATATATTGCAGGTTTTCTATAAAAGAAGAGAATAATAATAATATTGTTCTCGACTTTGCAACCCAACCACATAATTATGACACCGGTGTTTTTAATCGGTAGCCAATAATGTTCATTACATACCTATATACTTTTTACACAGTATTTTAAAGAGAAATATTTCCATATAAATAAACATAAAATTCTAACATGCATGTCCGTGAAGATCAATTCACAATAAATAAAAAAATTCAACGAATTTCGTTCTAAGTTGTCTTTGAAAGGACCTCGCGTACTCACGTGTAGGTTTTGTTGAATTTCTTAGCGGCTAAGAAATATCGAACAAAACAATCTTTACTGTACTACCTTCAACATTTATGCACACATTTTTCGTTAAACACTTTGATGTTTTCTTTTCCTCTTTGTTTTATGACAAAAATAATAGCCGTAAATGGGACTAGGATGCGAAGACTTATCGGTAAATTTCCAGCTTCATTTTGTATAAATTATAAAAATAATTCGTAAAAACTAACACATCTCTAAAATTTAAGCAAAGTAATTTCCGCCAATGTATTAAGTTTTTTTATAAAATAAATAAAAATCTGTAGCATTCTATTTTATCGTAGCAAAAACCATCCAAAAAACACCAAATACAATGTTGTCGAATAATTGTTTTCAAATATGATTTTTTCTTTTTTCATAAATTAAAGAAATTAATGTTTTTAATATCCTGGTGGCCTCATAAAAATATATGTTGTATAAAATAAGGTGGGCAAGAGAACTGATAAATACAGAATATGATGTTTATTTGAGAAAGGAAACATAATAAACTTGTTTCAGAGTGAAAAATTGGTCCTGAATTCCAATCCAAAGTCTACCTTTGTATATTATATTGAACAGACATTACCTTTGTTTTTTTAAAAGATCGCTATATTTTCGTTAAAATACTTACCATTTGTATTTTTAAATTTGTAAAGTAATGAAGTCATTGAAATTGTGGAAAAATAATTATGTATCTAACGATCTTATTGAAGTTATCTTTTTTTTTTAAATAACGAAGGCTTCAAAATCACTAATATTGGCTTCATCTACTAAAACACAATTCATTATGTTAATTCATCACTAAATCATTGCGGATGGATCCGAAGTTTGCGGTATTGACAACTACGCTTATTTCGGCGAAAAGCAGATCGATGCTTAGCCACAACGAACGGTGCGTCGCCAAAATTTACTTTTATAAGTACTTACTCATTTTAGATTATAATGATAATATAGGGAACCTATATTGATATATTATGATGTGTACGGAACAAATTCCAAAAACGCAAAAGATCCATAGATACCTACTATAAAAATAACTAAATTGGATTTTGTGTTACTCAATCTCAATAAATTTACAATTGAAGAAAAAGCGAACTTGAATTTTCCAAATGAATTTTTAATTGACGCGACGCACACTGATCCTGTTTAACTTTTTGTGGATTCAAACGAAAATCGATTTATAGCTTTGAAAAATATAAATTTATTCTACGAGCAATATTTTATATTGAAAAACTATTTGAGAAATTTTTTCTCATGGTTAATTTTTTTTTTATATATAAACATAAATAAGGTAACGTCGGCTATAATACTGACCTCTATTTCGTGTCTTAATCTGGCAGACATTTTTATTTATTTTTGTTTTTAAATATCCGTAGATGAAACTTTATAACTTTGTTTTAATATTTCTAAAGTAAATGAATTTAACTTTAATACGGTAAAAAAAAAAGTTTCAAAAGTCCAAAGCGATTTTAAATAAATAAAAAAAGAATTAAACATATCCAGATTTTGTATCATTACTGACATACCGAAATGGATTTTACTCTAATACTGACCTAATGGTGATCCTATTACTGTACCGGGAGTGAAAATTAAAGCATTTTGATTTACTTATCAATATATTTAATAAAAAAATCTAAGCAACACAAAAGAAAATATCATCGATAATCATAGAAACAAATCAAATATGGTAAAATTAACTTTTACAACGAGAATACTTTTAAATATTATTTGCTTATCAAAGATGAATGGTGTTAATATTGATATTACAGGGATAGCAGTAAAATTCCACTATCGTTTAGCATTAATTGTGATTCTCCAATAGAGAACAAGAACCCAAATCTCCGTATTGTGAGTCCCAACGTCTTAACCATTACTCTACGGAGGCCGCTTCTGTTTTCTTTTTAAGCACCACATTTTCCTCCCCCCTCTTTTTAATATTTTTCTTTCCAATTTTTCTTCTTCTTTTTTTAAATTTGTCATCTTTAAATTTTGCTGAAAGTGAATATAAAGAATACGATGCGACAATGACGGTAGGAACTCTTTTCTTTTTCTCTACCCATTTTATCTTTTGGTGCCAACATAGAACGCTGCTTAAAGGGCGTAAAATCATTATTATTAAAATATTAATATGTAAAAAGAATGTCTCGGCACAGAACTCCTTTACTGACATAATTATGTAATACTGTTCGCCTCGTAAGCATAGTGGTAGCGTATTATGGCTACCGTTCATGAGGTCGTGGGGGTTCGAATTCCCATAGGGGGGGGGTTTTTTTTTATTTTTATTTGTTTTCCCCAACATGAAATAATTTATTTACAATGTGATATTCATATTGGATATATCCAGTTTGAATACCTCAGACTGGTACTGAAGCGTATGTACTGATCATCTTAACCTTCATCTTAATAAAAATGATCAAGAAATCACTGCACACTTGGTGTAATTTGATGCAAGTGCCCTATTGCCACACATTGGGGTGCGAAAATGGGGTAAGTAGTAGGAAGGTAAGAGTATAAGAATGTAATAACTAACTCAATGTTTGTAGCACACACATGTTGTAGTTGCCCTAATAATTATTAAATGAAACACACTTTTGTTTAAAAACTACTTAGATTATATTTTAAATGCTAATCCTGGTATTCGCGAGATACTCACCTTCATTAGGGCTTTTGTACGAAACCGTTGGAATAATAAAAAAATAATTTAAGTAGTTTAAAACAAAAGTGTATTCCATTTATATAATGTAATACTGACCGAATATGTTTCTATTACTGGAACACTGACTTACACCGATTAATAAATAAAAATAAGAGCTAAAAAATAGTTTGGTCAGAAATTACAATTCATAATTTAAAATTTCTTGTTGCTTCTACAAATCACACTAAAAATATGTTTTTTAAATTTAAAGTTGGATCGTAAAAACTAATTAAATTTTATGAATCTTTCTCACGTGAATTAATTACTGACTCATAGTCAGATAAGAAAACGTATTAAAAAATAGTCAGCTGTAATGTAATAGCTGACAGTCTTTAGTTCAGTAATGGAAAACAGTCCAACAACTGGTCTGAGAATGTAATACATGACACACTATTCATTTTTTGAAAAATAATGATACAAATTTGTAACACATATCTCACAAACTCTTTATATTTTATGAAAAAATCCAAGAGTCTTAACCCACTAAACCGAATATAAATATAAACGGTATAGCAATTGAAAACATATGATAAGAATGGATTACAAGTAAAACGTGGAAATTAAGGCTTCCTTGGTAAAGGAATTGCTGTTGCTGCTGTTAGTCGCCTGGTGCCCAAACTCCAGCTGATTTTTTTTAAATTGAAAAAATCAAATGACAGACCACAAGAACAAGTGTTGAACAATTAAACAGATGCTTTGTTTCTATATTCTGCGCCAATAATTCATTAAATCTGTTTTTTTTTTTGCTTTTACTTATTTAATTTGTTTTTGTTGAAATAGATCAGTAATACGGACACGGACAGTATTACAGCCGTTTACTATAGTGCCGTTAAAAATATAAATTATTATAGTGCTGTGCAAGGTCGTGCCACGTCCCACAGGCGCCTCCGGCCCCCGACGTCGTCCCCCGCTCTCCAGAACAGGTTGCATTTACACTCTACAGATCCCGTCAGTCCTTGAATTCGATACCCTGATCGATCATAATTCGATCACCCGGAGCAAGTGTTTAAATCTCAAATCGCCAATCGAACCTTTAGCAAAACCGCTCTAAAAAGTGTCCCGCGCGATACTTGGCTAGCAATATTTGGTACTATACAGAATCACAACTTTATGGTGAATCTGGCAAATTTTATTATAAGACACAAAAATACCGAAAACCGGTTAACTTGCAATACTATACGAATATTAACAACAGTTCGATCGAATGTGAAAATTCCGTCACATTCGAATTTCGAATACGAAAATACATAACACGTAAAGTACACTGTACAAAAACTCGCTTCGGTTGGAGATCTTTTTTTTAATTGTTCAAAAATATTACCTCTTCTTACGTCTATGCAATTAATTGCTAAGAAAATGTATTTTAAGTCAACTATTCGATATTCTTTATTACAAACCCTGTCAGCGGTGTTTTGAAGATAGATAAGTAAGGTATGTATTTTATTTTTTGGCAGCCGCAGCCGTGAATTTTGGTTCAGTAGTGTACAAAGTTGTTTTTGTATTACAGAACATTATGCATACAGAAGCATACAATGTGATTTCTACATAAATTATAATATTGTAGAAAGTACGAATACGTGCCTGGATAAATACTTTGAAACAAAGTTAAAGCAAGTATTAACAATGTTATGATTACGTGCATAATATATTAATAAAACAACTAAAACTGTACAGTTCTCAGTTCCATATAAAGTGCCATAAGCCTAAGCGGCTTGTGCTAAAAAATAGGAATCAAGTCTTAGCAGAGTGGGGCGATTTCTAGATTCAAAGATCAAGATGCTACTACTAACTGAGTCATCACCCATTCAAACCACATTGATATTGGAACAAAACTTTTTTTACATAATTTCTCCTAAAACAGAAGTATTTTCTTATATGTGAAAAATGCGTCGCATGTAATTTTTCAGAACACTGAAAAATCCTATAGGGAACGCTAGTTTCCTAATTTGTGCGTTGGTTTGGAATTTTAGAACCTACAAACCAATGTAAATGAATAAGTGTTCCCTAGCATTGTGCAGTTGCAGATTATGGATGTTTATTGAGCTATGAAGATGTTTTCAGACTATGCGACGCTTCCTAAATAAGTTAATGGGTACCCTGTCTCTGTCTATTAACTCCACTTGAGTGATAGTCAAGGGATTAGTAGCTCTAAAATATTATACAATACCTTTAATGTAATGATTTTATTTTTTCAAGGCTTTTATTTGAAATAATTTTACAAAACATTATACCTAGTATCTAAAATACTGTAAAGTAAGAACGAAATACATACATATTATGGTTTCTGAGGTGTCGCTATTGTTCGATGGGTGTCATATTATAATAATATTTTATTTTATTATACCACAAACTATTTAAAAAATTAGAATTGCTATGGTAATTTCAGTCTGTTAGTCTATTTATTTATTAACTTTAAAAAAAAATCCTTAATATGCATGTCAATATTTAGAGAATATAATTTTTGCATGATCCTTACGGATTATCACATGTTTAGATAATAATATGAAACAATTTGCAACAGGTGAGATCATTCACTGTCGGAATTTTGAGAATGCGATGGATTATTATTATTACGCTACTAATGCTAAAGGCCAAGATCTATTTATGTGAGAGAATCCTATATATTTATTTACCTACTCTTACTTTTTTATGTCGCGATATTTTTGTCTCGTCGTCGCTACTTTAGAAATACCTACTTATATTGATTATTTTCACTTTGAATACAAGGAATGGGGCTTTCGTTGAAGTCGCTGGCTTCTGACTATCCTCGTGAGTAATGTTTTCCTCGGTAAGTAGATTCGCATTAGGCCGATTACCAGTAGTGAGAAGTGTATCATCTTCACGTCATTGTACGTGTCTCTGTCCCATCATGTATTATTACGGAAAAGTCCTCAGATTTTCCAACTATCCTTAACGAGAGTAAAGGGATGTCTCGCGCCGCCGCCGGCCGGAGACAGCGAAGACAATTTGTCGATGTCTATTAGAAAGGATGGATTGTTTGATCGATCACAACGTTGGAGTAAGGGCGCGGGCGGCGGGCGGCGGAGGGCGGAGGGCGGCGCGGCTGGGCGGGCAAGCTGCCAACGGCTCTTCTCTCGGCCGATATAAATAAACAGGCGCTCGGAATCCGCCCGGCCTGGAAGCGACTATTTTCGACGACTCCATGTCCCCGCGCATCGCTTCGCATCTTCACAATCTACAAACATCGCTTGCATGAAAAGATACCGCAAAGAGGGTACCTCTAGACTCTAGACATTCCTCATATCTGATTAATGATACACTATACAATAGGATGCATGCAACGAGAAAAACACAATTTACTTGAAAATTTACACATTTTATTACTAGCTTTACTATCATAGCATACTAGGTTAATATCATTTAAAAAAATAAATATGCGTTTTAATAATATTCTGAAAAAAGTTTTTTAAGTAATAATGAAAATCACGTAGTCAAATAAAGAAATAAAAAAAGATACAGAAAACAACGCTTTTGTTACACCTTTCATATTTGAAATACACACAAAACATGATAATATTGTTGTTTAAATCGCAAAACATCATTAATTTACATGATAGTTATTGATCGTGTTTTCAGTCATCTCGTGCAGTAAGTTCGCTTTCTTCCCGAATGTTGATATTTGTTCCGCGGTTCAGTCTCCACGTTTTCCGGCTTTCCTCCGAGTTTCCGAATACAGTGACAAATAGGTCATTTCCTGAATGTGTTCAGCACGGCATGCGGCAGCTGTTGGGGGCCGCGGCCGCCTGTGCCTCACGATCTATGCCCTAAATGTTTTTAATTTTTATTTCACTGTCACAGAATATATACGCGTCGGGTTCAAAATAATATTAAAAGTTAGTCCTTCTCTAATGTCGCGTTCTACCGGTTTCTAGGCTAGACAATGGTGTTTTCATACGTTAGTTTGATTACAGGAAAAAAAAATTAAGGACTTCGGGGTTTTTATACCCATGCTTCGGTGGTAACAAAATAGTTTTAAAAATGCGATTGGTTGATTTTATTACTTTCTACAGAAATAAAATTTAAAGCCATTCATGTTAATTAGTAAAATCTAAATATACGTAAATCGGGTATTTCAATTCCAGTTTATATTGTATGTACACACATAAAATTATTACCATCAATCGGGGATGCACTTCTCTAAACGAAAATAATAATTTATTAATGTCTAGGTATGAAAACTGGCGCTAATGCAAGATTGGCATAACGCGGTCACCTAGGGCCAACATAAATATTGCGGTAGTTTTTCTACGATATCAACTTATTAATCTACCAAATATAAAAGACTAAATGAACACATGAATATGAATATTAATAAATTAATAATAAATGAATACCTCAACACGGGCTTTGCCCAGCGAGGGCAGAATTCATTAAGAAAAAATAAAATAAAATTGCAATATATGAAATAAATAAATTTATCTTAAGCGAAACTTATCTTAAACTTATCGAACCGGGTTGTGGTCTAGTGGTAGATTCGGGGATTCCGGGTTAGAATCTCTAGGTTCGAATCCCACTCCAGCACAACTTGTTTCCTGCTTTCTGACACAGTTATTTCCGACTATTTGAAAGCAGCCCGAAAAGGAAATATTTGAGTATATCATAAGAACTCAAATGTTTCTTTTCATTTAAAAAAAAAAAAAAAAAATGTTGACTCACTGTTTTTCTACGACATTATTTTTTTGTTGCATATCCTTTTATTTTAAAATGTACACAATAAAAGTTTTGTAGCGGGACCTCTGGGACTAAATTGCAAATCATCAATCACTCAATTTAATTCCAATAGTAAACAACCAATGTATTATCTTATCCATAACCAACGTATTATCTACTCAATTATATTGTATCAACAACTAGAAAATTCAATTTGATAAGTTGCAATTGATCTGAAATATTAATATTTACGGTAAAGTATCAATCGATCTTATAAAATGTACCTAATAATAATATTTATAGTACAGCCGCTGCAGCTATGCGGATTGAGAAAATAAATATGTAACATGGAATGAGCGTTCGACGATTAATTATTACGTTTTATACAGGGAACCATTATATCGTTTAGCTAGGTACCGTGCATTCATTATTTTTATATTATTTTAACGTCTCAGTTTTGCGAATCGTAATTTTGATATTTCCAGGAAAATATGCCGTATGTAATAAACCGTGAAAATCCTTATTATGGCTATTCGCATAAAAACTTATTCATAAATATCTGGTTTTAATAATTTACACCTAAAAAATAGCCACAGTGTGGACAGCCAACCCAAGTTGAATTTATGATCGTGTCTTGTACTTGTAAATAAAAGATTTGCTTTTTTGCGTGGAAATTAAAATCTTTTTTAAGGTTGTGGCCGTTTTTAAAGAGACTTTAACTTAGTGCAATTTTAATAAATTTTGATGTAAACCCGCCTTTAGCCCCAAGTTGGTTTTTTCTTGTGATGTTGACGAAGCACAACGCCGACGCCTTCGACGTCACGAGTTAAAACATCAGACGTCGCCATTACATACTTTTACCGCTAATCAGCAATGATATTATCCATATTTTTAAAAGCATGCTATTTTAAACTTGACGACTTTTTGTTGATTTTGATCCGCCTTAGTGAGACGTCCAAGTTTTTCGTGATTGAGATAACTCTTGGTGGGGGGTTGAAATCAGTGCCAGGGTAGCAATTACAAATAAGATTTTGCAGTTGCCTTACCAAAAAAAAAAAAAAAATATTGATAACTCGAGAATTTCAACTTTAATTTTTATTTGATATCTAATCCGTTTTATCAACAAATATATTTCCTTACCAATTTTTTTTAGGGCTCACTAAAATACACTACATTTTAATTAATTAAACAAATAACACGTTTCCTTTACCTACAGTAGGTGTTTAGGTAGTACAATACACAATTATAAAAATGTGTTTTTTACACAATAAACTCAGCAAGTAATGCAAAGTTTTTTGAAAAATAGGTCATGATTATGGACTATTCGGAACTGGGTCTACTACCTACTATTGTATTTTTAAATGTTTCAATATATTTTATGGGTCAAACATTATTTTGTTCCCGCGCTTTTCAAACACCTTTAATAAGTAATTTGCATGTTGTGTACAAAGTAGACTTCTTCCCTACTACATGACTACTAACTACTACAGTGTAAGTCCACAGTACATAAGTACATTAGGTACAAACTGCAGATTTATCAATACAGGAGTATGCAGCCAACATTTTAGCAACGGCACTTTCAAAAGAAATTACAAGTAATAAAGTTGGTGCGTTGAGCTTTAGGGCTGAGAAAATTATCTCAAATATGTTTAATAATTATTATACAAATCGTAATATACATATTATGCAAGAGTTGTGAGCTTGATGGTTTACATTTAATTGACTTTATTTTAAGAAGGAAATTCCTTAAATTTGTATTTTAATAATAAATAAAATCTATAGACATAGAATCTTTACCATATCGATGCGTCAAATATATTATAAACTTTCTTTTGAGACACCTTGTGCTTTCTTGTAGTGTTAGGTATTTTATGTTCCTGTATGAAATTCATTCATTTTGTTATAAACTTTGTAATAAACTCGATTAGTAAGTTTATTCGAATTATTACTACTACTACTACTACTACTTTCCCTTATCCGCACCCAATGGTGCATAGGGCACTGCATTGGTACACCAAGTGCAGTGTATCTTGATCATTTTATTACATGAAGGCAAGATGATCAGTCTAACGCTTCAGTACAAGTCCAAGGTATCACATGAAATATTAGTATGAAAGTCTCATGTAAATAAATATTTCATGTTGACCCCCCCTACGGGAATCGAACCCGCGAACTCAAGACGATTGTACCATAATAATAGTTCTATCCGTATAACATTTTGTAAACAGAGAAGAGAACTTTTACTGAAGACAATTTTAATAGGTGTGTCGACTTCGGATTTTGACTTCTGAATTTAATTCGTCTCAGTTTTTAATTAAAATTTATGATTTTTAATTTCCCGCTATTTTTGTATCGTAGCGCTGTATCATTAAATTTGAAATGCGTAGTTCTCAAATAAAATATCCGAGAGTTGATGCCGGTCGTAATTATACATAATACTATATTATATGTACATACATACATGTGAGGATTTTAAGGTTTCATACAAGAAATAACAAATAATATGTACATCGTTAACGTTTACGACATTTTGCAAAATAATTTATGTACTTGCATAATACCTAAGTACATACATAGATATATGCAAATGTCGCAAAATACAGGCAGCTTTTTCTAAAAAATGTGGTTTTATAAAAAAGGCAACTGTGAGCGTATTTTATTCCTACATAATGTATATATTTCCAAATAAGTATTAATAACAAACTAAACATCATCATCATGTCAGCCCGTGAAGGTCCACTGCTGGACATAGGCCTCTCCCTGCCGCCCCCACTCCACCCGAACCTGCGCCGTCCCCATCCACCGTCTTCCAGCAAACTTCTTGATACCGTCCACCCATCTCATAAACTAAACGTTAACTTTTTAATGCTAGGCATTTGAGAAAAATTAAAATACTTAGGTTTTTTTGCTTTCTGTAGAAAGCCTACACTATTGTTTTATCTTTTCTCATATTGTATTTAAATATTCACACCATGTTTTTTTAAAAATACATTTGGACAAGTGCTATGGAATTTTAATTTTTATAAATTTTCATCAAATATAATTTTCCACATTACACTTTCTAAACTTATGGGTTCTTCCCGCACCAACCACCAATTTCACAGACCATTTTTCAAAAACGTATTCAGGTTGAATTATTGTGAAATAATTCAGCGAGCTCAATCACAGATAACTATCGACGTAGTTAAAAACGTGCTAACCACGTGCTAACGCTAACCATTTGACCGATCACAATGAACATACGTTCATACCACGTTCGCCGTGGCCGAGCATTGCCGAGCGTTGCCGAGCACCATAGATGATAATATACGAGTATATCGCGGCCAAACGTCAAACGTCAAGTAAACGCGCGTGTCGGATTGTTTATTATGTCGACTGCTTTTCTCAATATTTGGCTTGCCGAACGCCGGCTAAATGCAATACGGCACTCGAGAAAGATTGAAAGAAGATATGTGCGAAGAAGATATATCTCGGGAAATGGTTCGCGATTTGATGCGCTCGTTTAATAATCCCGATCGATAACTTTTAACGCGTGTTCCATTGTGATCGCGAAAACGTTAAACATCCATGGTAAACATTTGCAATCTAATGATATTTACTACTATCACTAATCTCCCTTAAGCACACCAAGGTACATAGGGCACTGCCTTGGAACACCGAGTGCAGTAAATCGATAATTTGTTACATGAAGGCAATATGATCAGTCTTACGGTTCAGAGCCAGTCCAAGGTATCACATATGAAATATTATTATGTGAAAATCACGTTGAAATAAACATTTCATATTGACCCCCAATGGCAATTGAACCCGCGACCTCATGCGTGGTAGCCAAACGCGCTACCTCCATGCCGCGAGGTGGACATATTATTATATTATTTGCACATTTAAATTTGAAGTTGTATGCACTATTTTCATGTGTTTGTTAGAATTACTTTTTAATTACGATTCCCGGTGAGAACTCAAAAAATCAGAGGTGATTTTTCTCAAGCCTGGGTGTTTGTGACGTTATTCCCCTCTGTAATTGGGCCTCCTGGCCTGTTGAGGTGGTTAAAAAAAAAAATAACTTTAATGGAATGAATAATTTAAAATAATGAATTGTCAAACGTCCCTTAACCATTTAGCCAGCGCCACCCAGCGCCAGCGGTGTCAGAGCATATTGACCGAAGTGGATAATAAACATTGAAGCTCACGGCTTCCTTACTAGTCAGTGTAGTTAGTAGTTAGTAACAAGTCTTGTTTCTAAGCTTTCCGCGTTATGGCGGGCATTAGGCCAACATTGAACATTTACTTTGAACAAAATGTAATACCTACCTATTTATTCCTTTTTGAGTTAGAGATTGAATTCATAGAAACAAAATGTAAGATAAATTCGTTGAAAAATGCATGGTTTTATGTACTTACATAAATATGATGTATTTTCTCTATAATCTACCAAAGATTGATTAATATGTACATCTACTTATACCTAAATATTACCCATTCAAACAAGGCCTAAATGAATAATCATTTTGGATCAATACACGAAAAATATATTTAAAAATCATGTTGTTTGAACAACAAAATAAAGTTTGTTATGGGTTTGACTCAAAAACATCAAATTAATATTGTACTCGAAATCGCATCTAGTTCTTTCAGGAACGGGGTTCGTTTCCAATGAAAATAGTTTTCTAAATTGCTGAAAAATAACAGATATGTAGTATAAGTAAAGCTACTCTTTATCTAAAATAGTTAAGGTAACGTAAATAGGTACATATAAATACACTTCATGTCTAAATCAAAGTCAACTTCGTCAAAGGCGTTTCACGCAATCTTTGTCGTTCGACCCACTGCGCGTAGGCTGGTCCGTATTATGTAATCATAATTATGGCTAGACAATGGTGGTAAACATGTACTAGTATTACAATCCCTACCTCAATATGGCGCATGGCGCATGGCGCATGGCGCATCACCGTCACGACCAGCTGCCAATTTTTACATAGATTATAGCCACGAGACCACAATCATTGTATCTACATGGTCGCATGGGAATATTTGTCTTCGAATTTTCTCTTAAAAATTGTAACCTGCATTGACCTCGTATCAACTTATATCTACACATAGATACACCGATGATCAAAGCATTGGGATCATGTAGATTTAAACCGATACAAGGTCGATTCAAGCTTTTATCTATGTATTTTTGGCGATTCAAAATCGATAAACGCTTGTATAGCGTGGGCGGCTAATGACGAATGCTGAGCGTGAGTGGTTCGATCCCCAACCATCAGGTCAGCTCGGGTCGACGAACCAAAGGTCCTCGGTCCACCAATGTCTCTACATGAAGTACAAGTCGATATGAGGTCGACACAAGCGTTTATCGATCTTGTATCGACGAAAATCCGTAGATTATAATTATGTTACATTATATCTATATGTAGATACGTTGGTGATCCCTGTCCTGGGATGCGTGAGGACCGAGGACCTGTTCCGTCGACCCGAGCTGACCTGATCGGCCGGGAATCGAACGGCGCACAACTTAGCATATGCAACATGCGTCATTAGCCGCCCGCGCCACGCGACCATCGCCGACCGCCATCGCCACCGAGTTAACGCGGGCACAGTAGTTGACTCACGAAATCTGTCGTCTGACGAACGGCGAGATATTGTTTCTCTGGAATGTCGCCACCTTGGATTCCTAGGGACGTTTTATTCATTTATTTTGATAGACGCATTTTTTTGCCAAGATTAGTGACATGTTTGAAAAACTGTGTCTAGCATTTTTATCACAAAATTATTGAAATACCTAATTATTGGTAGGTAAGTATATTAATTTTGCGCCGTGATATTTTTTAGCGCTTTAAATTTTTAGAGTTTCTAACATGTAAAAAATATTTTGTATAGGTAGGTATCTAACATGGGTTTTATAAAAAAACCTGATTTTGGGAAATTCTGAGACAATATTCAAAGATTTAAAAAAAAAGTTTTTTTTACCTACTTTTGACTTGAAGTCAATTTTGCAATTTCATTGGCCTTTTTACATTATTTTTACACATTTTTTTTTATATAAGACTGTTTATAGGTTAATTTACAATATTTTAAAATTTACTGAGTGTCTCCGGCGCTGGGGGGACGCGGACTTTTCCGGGAGGATTGAAATTGTTGGGGCAGTTGGAGAAAATTAATCGAAAATTAATAGAACTTCATAACCCTTCTGAATATTTTTATCGTAAAAGCAACTTTTTTTTAGGAATCAAGATACAAACTCCTATTATGGTTATCGTTGTATTAGATTTTATAATATGATTTAAATTCAAAATTAGAGATAAAATTTTCAGAGTGGATTCTGCCTAAAGTTCGTTAGGTTGATTAGTTTTTAAATAAATATTTCTAATTTTTCCCTTTAATATATATTTTTTGCATCGAAATATTACACAAGAAGGTGCGTTTCCATACAAATCTTTCTTTTGGCAGATATTTATTTTTAGTAGGTACCTACTGAAAATGTCAATTAATTTTAGAAAACCATTTTTCTACAGTAGAACGTAATACCTGTAATTTGTAATAGTATATATATATTTTCCCTCCCTTTTTGTCCTTCATTTATCCCCCAGCCTTGCACCGCCACTTCACTCTGCTCTGCACCTAGTTTAAAAAATATTAGGTCCTTACATATGAAATTGGCGTTTTGCCGTACTGGCAACTTTGATCTCAAATATCTTCTCTTTGGTTAAGAATTCTAAATTCAAATTTATACAGCTATTTACTCAAGTATTTGTGTTTCGAAAATTATAATTCATTTGTTTTTTCCTCAATTGTTTTTTTCTTTGCGTCACTCAGTTTACAAAATGGAAAACTTGAAATATCGCGTTATTTACGAGTACGAGTTCCACCGTGGCACCAGTGCTGCAGAAACGGCTCGAAGGATTAATGATGTGTATGGCGACGGTGCCGCAAAAGAAAACACAGTGCGTTTTTGGTTCCAACGTTTTCGTTCTGGAAATTTCGACCTGCAGAACAAGCCCCGTGGACGGCCGGAGACCAAAGTTGATAATGAAGAATTGAAGGCTATTGTGGAAGCGGATCCATCGCAAACCACGTCCGAGTTAGCTGCAGGCTGCGGTGTTAGTGATAAAACTGTTTTAATCCACTTGAAGCAAATTGGGAAGGTGAAAAAGCTTGAATTAGGTCCTTACATATGAAATTGGCGTTTTGTATGGGAGGAACATAAAGTTGATTTTTTTAAAAATATAATATTACAAATTAGAAGAGCTTCAATTGGAATGTCTAAGACATCCACCGTACTCTCCGGACCTTGCCCCAACAGATTACTATTTTTTTCGAAATTTGGATAACTTCTTGCAAGGGAAAAAATTCAACTCCGATGGGGCAGTCCAAACCGACTTCAAAGATTTTATTGATTCCCGTCCGAATGGTTTTTTTTAGTAAAGGGATCGATGAACTACCTATGAGATGGCAAAAGTGCATAGATAGCAATGGTACATACTTTGATTAAATAAATATATTATATTTAAAAAAAATCAACTTTATGTTACTCCCATACAAAACGCCAATTTCATATGTAAGGACCTAATATATTAATGGCGTATAACCTTTTAAGTGTTTTGCCTGTGTCAAATGTGGAAGAGAAAGAAAAAAGGAATGTAATGTTAGATAAAAATATTATAAACGCCAAGTAACATGTGGGTGGTGTCTTGTTCCAGGGTCCGCAGCCAGAGGAGCTGCTGCCCGCAAGATGGTGGTGGGCGAACCCAAGAGGAGCATCATGGAGGGCATCGAGAACACCGGAGACGTGCGCCTCCATGACCACCGGCTGAGACTGAAACAGAGGTAAACAAATTATACACCAGAGCTAAGCTGAGTTGAGAATTAAAAACTGAAATTAAATAATGAGAAATAATATTTTTTTTTTTTTGTTGTAAAAACTGTAGTATTCATTCAAATTAGTTAGTCTATCTATCCGTAGAGAAGAAAAGTAGTGAAGAAAAATATCAGTCCTCATAAACAAATTTCATATCTCATATCTTTATTGATAGTGAAATTAACAAAATTTTTTAAGCGATAATTCCAAGATATTTGCAAAACAAATTAAAAAACAGTGACTTTTTTCATAAATATGCAACAAGAGGTTCAAAAAATATAAGATTAGAAAAGAAAAGAAAAGCTATGTCACAGAATTGTCTAATGTATAAGGGCATTAAAATGTATGAGAAGATTCCTGATGAAATAAGAAATGTAAAGTTATTTAGGGTTAAATGTAAAAAATATATGTGTGAAAAATATTAGTGTAGGTATCATATTATATCCAAATTGAAAAATGTATAATAGTAGGATAAGAATAGTTAGGAAAAAAAAATGTAGTGTAATATAATAATATTAGTCTATGTAAAAATTATATAGTACTAAATAAATATAATTAATTAAAAAAATAATAATAATAATAAAAATTGTTACACAACAATATTCATATAATTTTATTATTTAAATATTTTAAAAATAAATTTCATGTTACATTTTTGTAGTCTATTTAGTGGTGAATATTATCTTGAGTTTTTTTCTTTTCTCAAAGATATCATTTCTTCTCCAAATGACCCAAGTTCCTTACAAGTTCTTTGTATTTACTCAATCTTGAATCGAACCCTTGATCTCCACTGTAGAGTAAAACATGTCTGAGTGGTCTGATGATGTTCAATTAGTTATTAAGGCTGTAGAATTTCAGCCGATGGAAAATTTAATAATATTATAGATACTTCTATAACAAATCTTCAAATGGTATGTAATAATATTTACACGCTAAACATAACAGATAGTTAAGAACAATACTGCTTTTATTTTACTTGCTTATTATTATTTTACTTGCTTATTATTATTTAAATGATAAAACAAATATTTGAACGTGACATGTGAACAGTTTTACTGGTATCATGCTGTATTCATGTCATGGCATGTGATGTTAGGTTTAATGACTTGGATAACTTATGTGGGTTGTTTTTGTATCAAAGTGGACCCACCCATTTGACCAAATACAGAAAAGGCACTAAGAAATAAACAAACTTCTGACTGATGAAAAATAATTAATGTTAGGGTCATAACTTGTGACAAAATTAATTTTAATTAGCAAAATACAGGTTTTCCTCGTTTACTCTTTGTTCCATTGAAAATTAAATATATAAGTTAGTACTTATTTATATTATTGTTTTTATATATTAAAAGAAATTCGCATAGTATTGAGATAGTTTTTTTTTGTTTTTTCTCTCATTTGCGAGTGATTTTGGAATAAATAAAAACTTTATTTTATTTTTATTTTAATAATATCCACGCCCAAAGGGCTTTTACATGACATAAATCAAAATAATATTGTATATAATAAGAAATAAAATGTGAAATACTTTAAAAATTTAAATTAAAAATAAATAAGTAAAATCCAAAATAAATTAAATATAAATTGCTTCAAAAATTTAAATCTAAAATAAATAAGGGAAAATTTAAAATAAATCATATGTAAATTGCTTTAAATTTTAAAATGAATAAGTAAAATTTAAAGTAAATAAGTAAAATAAATAAAATATGAATTGCTTAAATTTTTTTATTTTAAAATAAATATGTAAAATTTAAAAGAATTAAAATGTAATTTTCCATCTATTTTGAGCAGCCGCTCATAGAACGAATAAAACTTACTCAATGAATATGTTTTACAGATTTGACATAATTCGGAAACTTGGACAAGGAACGTATGGAAAGGTACAACTAGGAATCAATAAGAAAACAAGTCAAGAAGTTGCCATTAAAACTATAAAGAAATGCAAAATAGAAACAGAGGCAGATCTTATAAGGATACGAAGAGAGGTACAGATTATGAGCTCTGTTCGTCATCCCAATATTGTACACATTTATGAAGGTATTTTATTTCATTTTAACCTACACACTATACCTAGACAAAATTGGTGCGAACTTTGTTAATGAGTTTTTTTTTTCAGTTTTTGAAAATAGCGAAAAAATGATTCTGGTTATGGAATACTGTGCCGGTGGCGAGCTGTATGATTATCTTAGTCAACAAAAGGTCTTACAAGAAGATGAAGCTAGAAGGTTTGTATATATTTTCAGTCAAAATAATATTTGAATGTTTATGATTGTTTTGACGGCCAAATGGGTATTTACTAATTTCTGTTTTCTTCTAGATTATTTCGACAAATAGCCACAGCGTGTTACTACTGTCACAAACATAAAATTTGTCATAGGGATCTCAAACTAGAAAATGTTTTATTAGATGAACATGGAAATGCAAAGGTATTTATTTATACATTTAATTATCGGGTTGCAGAGATAAGTCAGAAGCATTTTTTTAGCTTCTGTAGATGAAGCCATATTGGGCTAGATTTATTCTTTATTGTTTTGAAACTAGTGTTTTATTTCTGTTTTAGATTGCTGATTTTGGTTTATCAAATGTATTTGAGGAGAGGCGGCTACTTTCAACGTTCTGTGGGTCTCCCTTTATGCATCACCCGAAATAGTCAAAGGAACACCGTATATTGGTCCTGAGGTAAAACAAAAAATTTTTTTTTTTTTACAATTATTTTTATGCACTTTCATTCATAAAATATCTCATTTTGATTTTTGTTTCAGGTTGATTGTTGGTCACTAGGAGTTCTTCTATACACATTAGTTTATGGAGCAATGCCATTTGATGGCTCAAATTTTAAACGCTTAGTAAAACAAATTAGTACGGGAGATTATTTTGAGCCAAAAACTCCATCATGTAAGTCTACATATCTTAATTCAGTGTAAAGTATGGATATGTTCTAGTTCTTGGTAATAATTCCTAATAATTAATATTTCTAGCTGCATCACCACTCATAAGAGATATGTTAACCGTTGATCCCATCCAGAGAGCTGATATTACTCATATTTGTGATAATCCGTAAGTCAACAATGTATGATTATTTATGTTTTGGATTTAAAAAAAATTTTGAAACAGTTAAATAAGCACATTACACTAGAATTACTTCCTATCTACACATGTTAATAGTATTATATTCTGAAAATTACATTTGCATGCTTATGCATTTTTTACTTCGTTGTTTTCCATATTATGCCATTTGCACTTCATGCCAATTTTTCAGACTGCATCCAACATGTGGATGGATGTAATATGTCATCACGATTGACAGAAGAAATAGTACGGTCCAAAATATTAGCAATCATTGCAAACTGCTTGCAGGTGATTACTAAAAATATGCAATAGATTAATGTATGAACACACTTTCAGCTAGAAAGGTAGAACCCTTTTGGTCAACTAAAATAATGACTGCAAATTGAGCAAGGATTGCATTTTTCTATTGCGATGAAATATTATGTTGTTTTCTCATTTATTGAAGACACAAAACGATGGAGGTGTTGTGTAGCACAAATAAAATCTAACATATCCACATCACGGTTTAATTCAGGTTTCTGCTACTTTTTATTTGCTGTTTGGCTTCAAATGATATAGCAGTAAATAATCCTTTCTTCACCTTCATCTACTCATTGTTTCATCAATTCTATGGCAGATATGAACAATGTGAACATCTCAAATTTTTTTGCTAATATTTCTTTGAAGTAATGGGTTATTGAGATTGTGTTAACTTTATACAGATGGGTGAACAAGGGCTCGGACGTGTCGTGTTTAGAGTTGGCGGAAGCTCTGGCCAACGAGACACCCGTCCGCCTCGATCTTCTACTATCCCTGGCTCCTCCGCCACAACATGGAAGTGATAAGCTGCTTGTTACGGATGAGGTGTGTTTAAAATGTTTTCACATAGCTTTAAGCTGTAAAACCTTTTCAATGTGTAAAAACTTTTCTTTTGGGTGCAAGTTTAGTCCCATTTACGACTAAGAAGGATCTCATTCTTTGTTCTAGAAAACCCAATTTTAAACAACTGTTTTTATGTGCGGAAAACTGCATCTTCGTGTATAATGTAAAATAGCGTTTCTTTATAAACAAAACCGTCTATGTAAGTGCAGTACCGTGCATGAGGCATAAAAACTAAAACACATATTTTGGTGATTTAGTTGAGAGGCAAATGACGTGTTAATTAGTGCATTTTTTAAATTGATCAATGGGTGTCTTGCAATTGGTTAAAGTTAATACCGCAAATAAATAACTTTCATTTAAAAAGAAGCAGTATCATGTATGTGCTCAATGTTTGTTTGTAATCATTGTTTTATTTAACACATACTAGCAACAATACTAAAATACACTTTTTAAATTGATAAAAATCTTTTTTGTTAGTGAAATTCTATGGACTTTTTCTCTCTTGAACATTTGAATCAATAGCTTATACATGGTATTGCACTTATAGAAGAAATCATTTTAAAAAATCTTAAAATTTTGTGCTTTTGAAATATTTATTTTCAAATGATTTTCATATGAATATTTCATGTGTGATACCTTTGACTGGTTCTGAAGCATAAGACTGATCATCTCACCTTCATGTAATTAAGTGATCAAGATACACTGCACTTGATGTAGCAATGCAGTGCCCTATGCACCATTGGGTGTGGATAAGGGAAAGTAGTAGTTGTAGCAGTACCTAGTAAACTAGTAGTGAATTAAGAAAGCTAAACATTTTTGTTGATTTCAGGCAACAAATAATAATGCAGCATCCGAAGGTTCTCCAGGACATTCCATGTCTATGACTAATGTTGATAATTCAGCTGAAAGGAGAATATTAGAAATGGTGGCAGGTGAGATATTCCTAAGAATAAACCATTATCAATATTTTTTTATTGATATAAATATTTTTATTATATTGGTTTATAAATAAGCGAGAAATAAAGATTTAAATATTGAAATTTTCAATTCAGGCTGAAAAGGTAAAGCAAGCGTTCGATCATGTATGACATCACGCTGTGTGCAAAGAGAGAGACAGCGCTTCAATTCGAGTCTGTCTCTTTTTAACACAATAGAAACCCGCATTCGCGTCATATTAATGCTAACATAATGGCGTTTTTGGGTGGGCGAATTTTGTTAATAATAATAATTATGAATGAAGATATTGATTTAAAAAAAATTTGTGATGAAAATAACTAAAATAACATGTCGGAGACCTTTGTCTGGCGTCGGATCCAATCATTTCTTTTTCTGTCTTATAATATTTTTCCAAGCATAATTCGCTCCATGCTCCTCTGTGCAACTTGCAACTTGTGGGATGATCGCTTGGTCAGAGTTATTGTTTCCGCACCATAGTTAGGACGGGTAGAATGCAAAGGTTAAACACTCGAGTCTTAAGTGAATAATGCTCGTTTAGTTAACATAATATATGTAATATGGTTACTAGTTTTTTTTATTGGTTTTATAGAGGGTGGCACTGATGCCATTAAACCTTCCCCAACTCGAACTATTGTTGGTGCAGAACAGCCCAAGAGAAAACTCGAGACCACAGTTTCTATGGATAATGCTGCAAGCCAAAGGAAAAAAGAACGATTCGTTAGGTAATAATTTTACTTTACTCTTACAATGTATTATTCATTTTATTGAATAAAAAAATGCTTAACAAAATTTATAAATACATATGTTGTAAAATTGACATATTTACTTTGTTTGCAATACACCGTGTAACAAAACTCGATGTACAACTGAGAAACCATTAAATCCACGTCATATTTGGAGTCGATTTTTAGAATGTTTTTTTATATTTGACCCGTAGTTTTTGAGAAAATTGAGTTAGAAGTTGATATATTTTCGAGAAATTCTTAAAAATTGTTATCAAATATAATTTATTTTGTCAAATTAATATTATCCATAAAGAAAACAAAAGCACAAACCGTATTTCAATAAGGATTTGTGCAATTTTACTTAATTTACTGTACTTCCAAAAACTCGTGCAAAAAAAAGAATAATCTTTTAGGCTCTGATTCAAATGTCATATTACATATTCGACTCCAAATACAATGTAGATTCATCAGTTTTCCGGTTGTACTACTAGTTTGGTTACTCCATGTATAATAGAGAGGACCTACATAATATATAAATTGATTTTGAATAGGTCAGGTAGCAAAGTCAACCAAGCTCCAACACAACAGGAAAATGATACGGCTCCCATTGCACAAGGAAATAGCATCCAGCAGCCAGATATACAGCGAGACACCATCCATGAGTGAGCAAAGTAAGGCTGAGGGCGGTGTTACGGTTCCCAAGGAAGCTTCTCCAGTGCACGAAAGGCTATCAGTGGAAACCAAACACATTGATATCACACCAAACGCTACCGGAGTCAAAGCGACGTCACCCGCTAAAACAGTTTCCCCGGCGAATGAATCACCCACTAATCAGTCGTCACTTCCGCAATCTAGTCAAACTCCCGTAAGTTTCCTCGCTTTTGTCTAATAATCACTGAAACGCTTTTTGTAGATGAAAAGAATTGGTTTTATCAGTACTTAACTCAACCTTTCCAAAATCATTTTCAAGTGTCAAATTTCTCATTGAATGCCGTCATTTATCATCTGTATTGTTTTACATGTTGGTTTTGCTTAGATTCGCACCATGATTAGACTGCCCGCTTCATGCGTCTATTTTTTGACCAATTTTTATTCAGGTAAATACAAAGAAGGATATCAAATCTGATCCCAAAACGAGAGAAACTTCGGTAAAAGAAAGAAACGGTTCCATTAAACCCACAATAGCGAGTAAAAAGAAAGTTATTGCACATACTTCAAAGGCTGATGAGAAAAAATCTATAAAGCCAAAGGTAATGCGATTAAGTTTTCCAACTTACACAATGTAATATTACCTCTCTGTAATATTATTTCTAAATTTTTAACATCTATTATTGATCTAACAATCGTACCTGGTTGGCAGTAACATAATAATATTAAACTAAATAAAATTTTATTTTACTAATATCTTGACTTTTTTTATTTCTTTGTCTTTGTCAAATTTAAGGAAATTAATTTGTGTATTGTCAATATTATGTATGGCTTATTTATTAACGTGCTATGTATATATTGAGGGCTCTACTAATCGATCACAATAAGAATAAAATCGATTGCACAAATTTGAAGTTCTGTTCTGTTAGTAGTATAACCAATCGACTTAGGAACTCCCAAAATAATCTTATTTTATATTTTGAAAATTGGATTGAATAGGTACTACTTTCTCATTGTATCTGGTGTAATGTATTATTTTACTTAATTTACGAAAGCTCTATAACATTACTTTCAAAATTAATAATAACGATGCATTCATAATTTTACCATTATATAATATGTATAATGCTTAAAAAATATTTTATCATTAACATGAAGTTGGTGGAACAAACAATCTATTTAATTTTTTAACAAATACAGCTTTGAGACCAAATGTTTTATGTTAAGTAATCAATAATTATTTCAGGAGAAATCTCCTCCGAGGAAGTCAATAGAAAAAGACGTATCCCCGACAAAGCGAGATGAAGAGTCCGTCAACAGTGTGAAGCAGCCCACTGAGAGGCGGAGATCGCGAATCCTGGACACTGCGGAGAAACTCAATAACCTCAGTATCCAGCCACCGCCCCCCTCACAGCCCCCCCGCTCCCCCTCGCCACGGGCCCTCCCGCGCCTAAACCCAAGAAGGTCCTCATACCAGGTAAATAAACATTTATGTCATTCATTTAATTTATTATACAATTTTTTTTTATTACTGGGAAAGCTCATGCCAATGAGAGCATTGTACTTGTTACTTTTGAATATTTTATTTTAATATATTTTGCCTGCAATGGTAAATTGTGTATCCGTACTTTATTTCAGGAGTGAGCGTAGGAAGCTTCAAGGAACAGTTTGAGAGAAGAGCTTCTCTAACTTCTGGGAATGTACCATCAGTCGGGGAAACTAAGAAAACTCCTAGTAAAATTAATCAAGGTACAAACAAACTATATATAAAATAAATATTAATTATTCTTCTTGCATATTAACAACTTGAAATTATATGACCACAATAAAAGTCCTGTTTTTAGGTAATGCCACACCTGTGAAGTCTTTGGCAGATAAAAAAATGCACAGTGTAGATTCGGAACATACAGTTTTAGGTAATAACACGGAGCCTTCGAATGTAAAACTCCAGAATATTGGAATAGAACCACCCCAGGTGAAAAATAAGGTGACTTTCATATTTTATTCTATGAAAATAATATTATTGAATAAAATGTAAATTTATAATACATTCACTTTATGATACGTTAAATGTATAAAATTTTGTAAGGTTTTAATATCTTCAGCCTGCATTGTATTTTGACAAAGTAATTGGGTTTATTTTCTTTAGGAGAATATAATTGTACCTGTTGCTGAGCCTAGGAAGTTCTCTCCACCAGAAGTGAACAACAAAATACCTAAACCGCTACACAAGAGCGAATCTTTGAAAGAATCACCAGCCAAGAAAGATTCATTACACAATAGTTTGTCCTTGGAGGATGCCAGAAGGTAAAACACAGTGTTTTGAGTAGAAACTGATCTGGATTGGATTATATCTCTTGATTAACCAACATTATCTCGTTTCAGGAGCCTGCAGCAGTCCATGGCCTTGCTAAGTCAGGCCAAGAATGACTATCAGCAATCCCGGAGCGTGGATGACAATTCTTCAGGTGAAAACGAACGGCAAAAACAGCTGAAGGTTGCGAGGGAAATAATATCGAATGCAATAGGAGATGATAACGGAAAGAAAGTTCACCGTTTATGCATGGGTGCGTATCTTACTATTCTGGTGATGGGTATTCCCGAGTTGGTAATCATCGTTACGGTATTAACAATTGTATTGTGGCTGGAAAGAAAAATAATTCAAGGTCAGATGTTGAAGTCTAACCATAATGCAATTTTATTTTACAAAAGTTTGACTAATATTTTGTCTTTTATGCATTGTGATTTTCCAATTCCTTGTTGCATAATTTGGAAATGCCAAGACTAGAATTATATCCAACCTAACCTTATTAAACTTTGTTATTGTTCTGTCCAAACCTGACCTCATGACCTTGATTTACTATCTTTACTCGCCTAGATTATAGATAAATGCACCTACATGCAATTTTATATATCTGGCTTCGGAAAACCTCGCAACCTTCCGCTTCAGTTTTCCAAATACCTACCTACACTGTGAATGTATTCATTTTAAATGTACTGTCAAATGTTAATTTTAAAAGTGTAATAGTTTATTTTCAAATTCCTCGTTGCATAATGTCCCGACTTAACACGGAACATATCTAGCAAGTCGGGACATGGAAACTACAAACTGTCCAACTGTGTATTGAATAAAAGCAATAAATAAATTAAAAACTTTTTTTTTCAAAGCTTCCAAAAAAATTATCACATGGCATACTTCAAATTATGTTCTAGTGAAAAACTGTAATCGATTTTTGAAAAGTATGAATTCTAAATTAAAAAAAATAACAGAAGCACACTTTTTGTAATATTTAAGGATAACTAAAGGTGGTCCAAATCCAATTGTATCCAAAATCACTTGTAAACGAGTGGAGGCTATTAGTTAAATTTTTTAAAAATGTGGTAGCAAAATATAAGTAATTAAAGGGCACATCAAATTCTGTGGAATAAGCATTCTCGCATACAAATAATTTTTATATATATAAGAATTATATAAAAGGAATTAGCGTGCTAGTTATTATTTTATTGTCTTCTCCGCAATAAACAAATAAAAACCTTATTTAGCAGCCACATTTAGTGAGCGCCGCTAACTTGGTCCATGTTATAAGTATAGTGCAAAATAAAATAAGTATTCTAGCGTTGGACGCCTCTTAATATAATTTTACACCTTTAAAGTTTCCAGCTTTTTAGTATATAAGGTTTCCTTTTTCTATATATATCTATATATACTGCTATTTTTTATATTTTTATACTGACTTATTTTTACGCTTCTGGTGGAGGTGTAGTAAAACAGTTTGTTAATAATACTATTTAACCAATTTTAACCGATTTGGCCACGAAACCAGCACTGCTGGTGTCACATTGAAAAAAATATATTTATTATTGAAAAACTTTCCATCACAAGTTAGATTAATACAATATAGCGTATGTATATAAATACATTACATATAAAGATACAGATAAAGAAACAACCATAGAGGAAACAACAGGAAAGAGGAAAGAATCCCACATAGGCATCACCTGTGCGTGGGTATACCTGCATATAAGTGGACATTGAGTTATATTTTAAATGCGCTTCATTCAAGAAATTCTATTTGTTATTTATCTAAATGTTTTTAAAACATTAAACATGAAAAAGTGAATTATGTGATCACATTATGTATAATTATTTGTGGTGGAAATGGTTAAAATGTACTAGTTTCCCTGATCCATACCTAGTGGTGCATTTAGAAGAGACATGTGTCAACTTCACACACAGACTAGCTACGTATTTAAATATTTTGTTTAAAAGGTAATCGTGATAAAACTATGCTATTGCTGCAAAATGTCTATATGTATTGTTTATCAGAATCATAAATTATTTTTATTTGTTCCATATTTTTTATTATTCTGACAATTTTGTGAGTATTATATTTATATAAAATCTGATGAATTCCAAAATTACAGACAACGTGTTTGTAAACGTATTTATCATAAAAAAAAATCTGTGTATTAATAAAATATAGTTTGTTTGGTTAGATAGTGTTACTAGGTATTATGTGGAAAATAAAATGTAAAATTTTTATATGTATTTTTAATAATGTGTGTTAATGCATCAACTCATATTTGAGACATGTTGGTTATGCTTTCTTCCTGCCATTACGCTTTAGCACAAGCTCTTAATTAAAGTACCTCTAAGAATATGTATGTATATGGTTTATTGTATTAATTATTTTTGAAATCGAAACCTCCGATGTGAAAATAGCTGTGAAAAAATTTCATGTTATTAAAATAAATATATGAACAAAGTTATTTTTGTTAGAATGTTCTAGATACTAAGGCCTCTTCTGGACGGATAATAATATATAGTATTGAGAGCAATATTCCATCGAAAATTCACAGTGAAAATATATTAAACCATGCATTTTTTTTCCAGCATAACTTCTTTTTGTTTGACAATTTTAAACTCTAAGATGTTATCTATTTTCACCTTCAATTGTCTTCTATATTTTATCCATACAATGAGTCCTTGCTGTAAGTTTAACAAAACTATGCAACCTTATTTTTCCTACATACAAGAATATATAAGAGAAAAAGTATTGTCAGCATTTTCATACACACAGGAGCGTGCGATGCATACTATGGGGCGGTTATATGCCACTTCATACTTTTTTAGCGAATATTTCTAACTGGGAAATGTATAAATTAAAAATATTTAACGAGTGGTGGCCCAGTAATAGCGTTGCCGTCTCTGAGTCTAGAGATCCCCGGTTCGAATCCCCACTCTGCCACGACTTCATTTCTATTTGTAAGCACAAGCCACTTAGGCATTATTGAAAATAATATTTACAAATTTAAATATGTATATCATAAGATTGCATAGATTTCTTTTATAAAAAAATAAATTCTTAGTTCTTAAAAAAAGCTAAATATTCAAATTTTTAATAGAATAAATGTTTCTATTAAATTATTTCTATTGCGAATTACAAATATACGCCGAGCGGCCGCGCGGGAAGCTCTAAAACATTCAATTCTGCCAATTCCAGTCGCTTACCGGGCAAAAGTACCTCTGTCATATAAGAATTCTACTAAAATAGTCTAAAACAATTGGTTTTCACCTATCCCATACAAGCTTCGTTAGCCTCGTGGTAAGCAACAATATTACCGCTTGCTCGGATTTTTGTACTATTGAAAAAATATACTTAGATGAGACCTCGTTTGTAGCCGTATGAAAGGACGTATTTATGGCTTTAAATTCAAAAAAGCCCAAATAGATAGTTTTTTACTTATGAAGCTAATTTGCAAATTTTTTACTTGAAAGATGACGTATTTATGGCTTTAAATTCTAAAAGTAAGCCCAAATAGCAAAAGGGCGTTTTTTACTCTATGAAGCTTTTTTATTTGTATAAGTTGACAATGTATGCTAATTTGCAAATAAGTTTATGCTACGCAATTTTGCAACATCCAGATGTGAATTTGTTATAGGCCGGTATGTATGGTTGGTCTTTTTTACTATGCTACATTTTGCCAGGCGTTTTTATTGAATGTTGACGCAAAATATAGTTACTTGAAAAAGCTACTTTAATAACATTTTATAAAACAATAAATTTATATTTTTAATTTTATTTAATAGATTTATTTTTTATATTTTAATTTAACCACCTCTTTATATTTTAACAATAACAGGGGAGTAACATCACAAACAACCATAGGCTTTTTAAAAAAATCTTTTAAATTTACTTTAGGAATACCTATGTGCCAACATAATATGTATTCGTATATAATCGCTTACCTATTTTTAAAATCACCGAACGCTCCTGTTGTCATATCCAAAGTTTTGATCTCAAATATAAGTAAAAGTTCAATGTGAATATAATGTTTATGAATTGTAGGGAGCAAACCACCCATGCCTTACGGGTTTGGAGGGCGCAGCGCCTCAGGATCGCTGAGCCTGGGCTCCCCGGGGCAGGGTTCGCCCCCCACCAGCCCCCCGCACCAGCCCCGCACCTTCCGCACCGAGGTGCAACACCGAGTGGATGATGTCAGGAGCAAGTTCCCTTCAACCTCCAGGTAAACACAACACTGTTATTCTTCACTCATCTGTGCAAGTGTATTACTTTTTTCCTTGTACTTTGTCTACATCCCGTTAAGGAACAACATCTTCCATACACTCGTAATAAGAATTTTATAAAAATTCACTGCATTCTTACACAGAAAGTGCTAAGTGATAATTGGCCTCAGCAATTTGATATTTTAATGTGATTGTTCTAACTTTTTACTTACAGTACTAAAATTTTACTCCAATGTTATTTCAGAGGTGGATCAGTGGAAAGGATTATTCCGATACATATTGCAGGCGAAGCGCCAAAATCACAGAATTCTTCAAATACACACACGCAATTACCATACCAAAGAAACAAAACTATGCCATATAGGTAAACACTAACGTTATTCTAAATTCTATGCAGTGAGATTTCAATTTTACGTACCTTATCGTTATTGAAATAAAATAAATATATTTTATAAAGTAAGCTTCCAACCTCCTGCCCATTTCCCAAAAACTTACTAATTTTATATAATTCAAATTACATATCGGCGGATGAAAGGAAAAAGTTACCAAGCGACATAACATGTACAAAGGAAAATGATATCAAGCGACACTATAATATATTATGTCGCTTGGTATCATTTTCCCTTGCACATATTATGTCACTTGGTAACTTTTTCCTTTCCACCGTCGATATATAATTTTAATTCTATAAAATTAGTATGTTTTTAGGAAATGGTTTAGGAGAGTAGTCTTTATAATATTATCTTTCCATATTCATACAATCCTATTTAAATGTGTGGCCTTACAGCAAAATGCTGATAAATCAGAAATAGCTATTTTCTTATTTTATATTTTTAATTTCTATAACGATATTGAGATTGTCTCCAAAATAATTGGCATAAAATATACAGAAGGTCATTATAATGCTTTTCCATTTATCATGTTGTTTTTATTAGAACATAAAAACCTCTGTGAAATGTAATATCTAAAAAGTTAGCTTCCTTATTCCAGGTTAGCCTCTATTCCTCGTGGAAACGTTATCCAACCGGAGGTTGTGAGAGATTCTCATCCACCGCCGCCACCTCCAGTGGAGAGCACCAGGACGGAGCCAATAAAGAAGAGCCCAAGGGAGTTCATTATACCTATCGCTGTTGAAGGAGTGGGCTATGTGACCCCTCGTCAAGGGAGCCTCGAGCCGTCTGAAACTCCCACCAAAATGTCCACACCTAATATGAGTTTCTCTTCTCGTTACTCCAAACCACGAAGATTGAGGTACATTCATTGATATTAGGAATTAATTATATCTCAATAAGCCACAATATCAAACATCAATTACGACTCCACCCAAAGCCAGCGTTAGAAATGTGTTTTCCATTATGATTTTCCAGATTTGTTGAAAGTCATAAAGCTTCGAAAAAATGATCACATGCTTCAAACTATTTTCTAGGGAAATAGCATTACCAATTATGGAAAGAAAAAAATAATGGGAAGGAAAAAAAAATTACGGGAAGGAAAAAAAATTATATTTTTTTTCCCAAATGATTTTGCAGCTACATTTTGTATGCACTGATAACTCAATCCTATGTTACCGCAAAACATGTTTTCAGCTTTGATATGTTTCATTTTATCCTGCCGCTGTCTGTGGTCTACTTGACGGAACAAATTCGATTTTGTTCTCAACAATAATTTTTGTTGGTTCCGTAATATAATAATAATATGGATATAAAAAAAAAGTGCTTACATTTTTATGACTAAGTTTTTCAGGGTAAAGTTTACGTGAACTAAATCACGGTGTAAAAACGCAAGTGTCCTGTAAAAATGGATAGGAATATGAGCGTTACACTGCTCTGCTATAATGCTCTATTTCCCAAAATAAAATTGAAATTAAATTAAATTAAATTAAATTCTCACACCGTGAAATGAAGACCCTAACGGCCAGATCAATCTTCCTTTAAATAATTCAAGGATTTTGCACTTGTAGAACCTATATGGGATATTGTTATATTTTTACAGCTCGCTTGTGAGTGGCGGAGAATCTGAAGATGACGAGGACCTCCATATGCATCGATTGAGGTATTATACAATATTCATAATTTTTAATTACATCATGATGAATTATACTGTCCGAAAATATCTGACAGAAATAATGACAATGCTATTTCATTAACTTCCAGGAGTTCAAGGAGAGTTAAAGCCGATGCAGAAAAAGATTCTATCAGCTCAGGAGAAGAAGATGATGATGAAGGATTTGAACTTCTCACTGCAGAAAATTTGTTTTCCACACTTTTAGACAGAGTTAGTCCATTTTTTTATATATTATCTTGATGATTTATCTTAGCTGTCACTGAGTTAGTTACTTGCTAAATTTGAAATATAGATAATTTGAAATCTAGAAATTCCCGTTTAGTGCTTTTTGTTTGTATATTTTATAGTAGTTTGTATTTAATGGAACATGTTCATAGTATCATGTCCTATAAATGCGTATCTGTATGCGTATATAATTCACTGGGGTATCCTCTTGACACATCCTTTCTGGTTGTTTTTCACGCAATGCTGAGAGGAGCTTCTTTTTCAAAACATCTTCATAGGATGCACCTGTCATTGTATTGCCTTTTTAATGCAATAAGTAAGGATTACTGCAATCGCTGTCTCAGAACATGACCTCCATAATTTTATCTGCAAGTATAAAAAACAGTCCTTACTCTCACCGCTGCTGCTAGAGTTCTGTGTGCCGTGCAGTGCTGTCATGAGTACCTGCATATTGAAAAACAAACCACATGTTTTATCTGTTTCTAGTTTTGACAGCAACAAAAAAATGGAGGTGTTATAATTTGAACGCAATTCACAAAAAAAAAATTACAATCGGGTTCTTCCAGATAACATGAATATCCTTGAAAATGCTATAAATATTTCAAGTATATTTTCACAATTCCAACGATATAAAACACAATGATCAAAAATTTTGTTTTCATTTATATATTTTATGTTTTAAAAACACGAAATAACGAGTGACTTTTAAAGCCCGTTATTGGCTAATGACGTCATACCCGTCTACCGTGGAAGGCGTGAAATTCATTCCGTAGTGAGCGCCTATATTGCTGTGACGTCACACCGCATGCGCGCTAAATGGAGGATTTTGCAAGCGATTTGAAAAAGCGCTATTTCAAACCGCTCTAAAAAATTCATATGACATCGTAAAAAATTTTAAAAAATTCCCTTGATATTGTAATTTTTCAATAATTTTTTTAAAATAAAAAATAAAAAATCGGAAAGAACCCAATTGATAATTTTCTATTGTAATTAGGAAAAGTACCATTTTCATTTTACTTTACTAAAATAAAGAAATTTCTTAGGTTCGAAGTCTCACTAACAGACTGAATGGAGAAGAGGGCACTGGATTCCCACAGCATCACCAATCTCTCTTCAACTCCCCTTTCTTCAACAGGTTTGTTCCTACATTATCTACATTTATATTCTTATACGCGCATGGAATCATCGCTTCATACTAATAATAAATAAATATATTTCAATTACACGGATTTTTGGTTTAAATCTTTTCCTTTTCTGACAAGTTAGGTCATAAAATAAAGGATTTGTAGTAAAAATTATAGTCGGTGTGGCTAGTTTCTTGACAACACTTCTTATGGACATTTTTGTGATAAATTGTTCAGTACATAATTACTAATACTACTACTTTTCCTTATCCGCGCACAGTTGTGCATAGGGCACTGCATTGGTTCATCAAGTGCAGTGAATCTTGATCGCTGCCTCTACACCATAATAATATTAGTACATAATAATCAAGCACAGCCTAACTCGCATTTTTAGACTAAAAATATCTATTTAACTTTATGAGAAATCCTGGTTGGGCTGCCATGCAAGAGGTCGCGGGTTCGATTCCCAAAGGGGTCGACAGAAAATATTTATTTCAATGTGATTTTTCACATAAAAATATTTCATGTGTTATATCTCAGATTGGCGCTGAAGCATAAGAATGATCATCTTGCCTTCCAAATAAACAAGATTCACTGCGCTTGGTATGCCAATATTGTCCCCTATGCATCATTGGTTGCGGATAAGGGAAAGTAGTAGTGGTAGTATATGAGAAATTGACAGTAGTATTTACTAGTAAAAACACTACAACTTATCTATTTATACTAACACATTTCAACTATTTATTTATTGGTCTCTTGTTTTATTTAAAATTATATATGCAGTAAAATTATTGTTTTTATTTTTTAATTATACTAATATCAGAAGAGCCATATAAAAAAATTAAAGCTTTGAATAACACTATGGCTTATATTTTTAAATAACTTACAACGTGTTATTTTTACCTGTTTTATTTCTGAATTGATTAAAATATACCTAATGTAGTAAACCTTCTAAAACCATGGGACAATGGTATTTCACCATTCTTGGTGTGGGTTTTTTGTTTACAAACATCAAATTGACTATTTCCGTAAACTCCTAAGGTTCAACTGAAGGCTTTGACAACAAATTCGCCAGTGTTCAAGTGTAATTGAACCTTTATAATAATGAATACCAAAGATAGAGAACTTTGAAATAAAGTAAAATAAGATCCTGAATAACTCTATTACTTATTAATTTAGTTTACTGAAATTTGTACCTTCTCGTACTACTAAAGCTAGTGTTTTTGGAGGCTGTACTGTATTTGTTGACTGTTTATTTGCTTTTCTTTTTAATTTTCTGTCTTATAACATGGTTTGTGTGGTTAATAAATAATTTCTCCTTTAACAGCCCCCATTTGCCCAGAAAACATAAGAAGAGTAGTACCATGTAAGTATTGTAACAATAATTCATTTTAGTAACGCTGGTTTACTGTGTACATTTATTGTTATTAAAATAACTTGACTTTCTTCATTTTATTTTCGCTCAAACCATAAACAAAGTGAGTTTATTATTCATCTTTACACAGGAGAAGGCATCTATTATTTTCCTGTTAGTACACCCAAATTAAGTTTAATATTACTTTTTTAAAAGCGAATTCTGACCATGTCTTATATACTGGTTGTGGCGCACAGAGGTGAACTAATCAATTGACATCGCCCAAATTTTGTATGAAATATCGCCCATATCCAATACAATTACTCTAAAACTCGGTATCGCCAGCCAGTCAATAGAAAGAAAAGTATCTTAATGTTTTGGTCTCCTGAACAATTCAATTATTGGCATTTGGCAGTATTGTTTCTTCATCGACGATATATGTATAGAATTTGATTGTTATAAAGTTAGTATTTTTTTTAACACATACGTATGTCTTTCTTGGTGAAGATTATAAAAGTGTAAACAATTTGTTTATTATCCTCTGTAGGAATAAATTGATTCCAGCAAATCTAATATTTAAATAAACTTCAGTTCTCCTCAGAACATTGATTTAAATTGTTATAAAGAAATTGAAATAATCATCAATATTTGAAAAATCATGAACAATAATCACCGTATAAAATGTAGGAATTGATTGATAGTTACACTGATTTTGATTTCAGACGAGAAGGTCCTTCCTGGCGCCGTAGTACCTCTCGTGATATCGCTTCAGAGTTTGATTCTATGTTCCCGAGTCATACAACGTTCCCCAGGGGTATGTTATTAGAGTGATAAGGTTTTTCTGCACTTTCCTTAACGCTAAACGTGAGTCTGCACGTCATTGTTTAATAATATTTGCTAAAATACCTCTTATTTTCAGGAAAATAAAGAATAAATTGACAGTAAAATATACATGAAAAGTTATGTGTGGGCTCGTTGTATCCTAACATGAATAGATTGAATGCTAAATGTATAACATTGACTTAGTACCTGCATTTTTTACATTTATTCTTATTAGATTCAATTTCGCTAAAATATAAACACATTTTCTTTCGTTAGGCTTTGTTTATAATAATTATATACAGGGCTTTTTTTTCCATTTAACGCGGTGGAACGGCGTTCCGGCACCTTTTTTCACGGTTTTATTTTAAAATCAATTAAACAAAAAAATATTTGCGCTTAAGTAATAATAATTCGTTAAAATGATAGCGTGGCTTAGCTCCTTTTAATTTCATTTAAGTTACATTTGAATATAATTTTTTTTATTAAAAAGCTTGACATGAAGTGCGTTCCGGCACCTTTTTTTTTAAAAAAAAGCCCTGATTATATAAATTTAAATTAAATAGCAAAAGATAAAAAAAAAATATTTTTTAAAAATTGTCTCAGAATATTACAGGATATGAATAGTATACATAATATTTATGAAACAAGGAGTTGAAGGCATTGAAGAATAGTTTTAAGAAAAAGAAATCACATAGAATTCTTGCATAAAAGTAAAAATGTATGTAAGACCAGTTTATTCTATATCTTTTCAGCCCCTTTTCCCTATACAGACCCCAAAGTTTGGTTTATGAATAAATAACAAAGTAATTTTGGAAAAATTTGAATGTTATGATGTGCAAGTCCAGCAATAATCACTTATGTTTATTTGACATTGAATTTGCCTCTTATTTGATGATTTGTGTTTACTGCTCAACTTTAATTTGTATTAATGTATGGTATTGATAATTTATTTGAGTCATAAATATCGTGAGGTCGCTAAATTAGATTGTAATATCAAAATGGTTAAAATGTTAAATTAGGATAATAAGTCTATCCCTTAGTAGAATAATATTATTTTGGTTGCGAGAAGATCCTTTTAAACATTAGCATAATTAATGAATTATAGTAAAGAGATTAGTAAGAAAATGCACATTTTGTACATTATGGCAGCAGCTAAGTGTTGTATTTAGAACTAAAATGATTATGTTTTGTGTTTTTTATTATGTGATTTATTTCTTAACATACATACTAGTACTATTCTGATTTAACTATTCTTTTGGAATAAATAGACGTTTGCCTGCTGAAATTGCTCTACTTAATATTTAGTTTCTATCTAGTTGTTTTCAAACATACAAGTATAATTTCATTGAGTATTATCATTCATTAAGTAAATATTCACAATACCTACAATAACAGTCAACCAATAAAATATTTTTGATTCTATGTGAAATTTTGTTTTAAATAGAACATGCATAAAATTGACAATAAGTGACTGTTACTGTATTTGTATTTGTATGCATTTTTAAGTTTTATAATTGGATGAACCAACTAAGCATTAATTTCATTTGTAAAGCTGCTTTATCGACTAAGTAGTATATTATAATACAAAAATCATTTTAATTTGGGATTATTTCTCATTTACACTCAGTTATACGGAAAATGTTTCCGGATATCAGCAATCAAAATTGAAATAATAATCTTTTCATTTATTTCAGAATAATACATATAAGTTCCTAAGTCTTATCGCACAATATAAAGATCTTCAACATGAAACAAACACTGGTAGTTTGCAGATTTGTAATTGTCAACTGCAACAGTATGTTAGTATTCCACAATATGTTACAGGGTTTCCCTAACAACTCTTGTTGAACAGTTGAAAGTGTTTTGTATTGAAATGTCTTTATGTGAGTGTAGAGAGACGATACACATTGGATAATAACTATGTGTATGTGTAATGTGGTTGCAGTTGGGTTGCGCGTTACTCTGCATGCACCGAACGCTCCACCAAATGGCGGCGGCCCGACTAACCTCACCTCCCCGTCCAATGCCACAAAACAATAGGTACTTGTATTCATTCTCTCTCTCTTCTACTCATGCCTACATTCTGTGTTCCGTATGTTCACTACCTCCGTTGTTGTGTTCACTACCTCCGTTGTTGTGTTCACTACCTCCGTTGTTGTGTTCACTACCCGCTGTGTGTACAACACCCGCCGTGCTGTGTTCTTGTGAACCGCCGTGTTCACTACGCCTTCACCACCTCCGTTATGTTCACGCAGAATGATCCAGTGCTTTAATGCTTTTAAGATATAACCACTTTTTTAATCTTTCATTTTTTTAAACTCGGATGGAACAAAGTTAAATAATTAAATTGGAGAGAAATTATCCGTTAATAATCATCGTAGGATAATTGTTGAAATAGTTTACATATCACTATTGCGCAGTTACACATCACATCGCTATGAATCATGTTCACCCTTTAACCGAGGCTGCGCTATGCGAATGCTAGTTTTATGTTGTATTTTGATTGTCATTAACAAAGCTTGCTGTTTTTTTGTTCTTTTTTTAAAAAAAATTATAACTTTTAATTTAAATAAATTTATTTCACACAAAATTTTTGTTTTTCAATTCGCATTAATTTTTACTGTAGTGTTAAGGTTGTCCGTTATCATTCATGGAAATCTTTAAACTGTTTCCCTTCCTCGATAGGAACTAATATTTTTTTAATGCCCAACTTATACATCACTGTAAATATCATTTGGCCGGCTGCATGATACGTGTGTTCGAATTTTTTACAGGCTCCAAGAGGCGATCTCGGAAGAAGACAAAGGCCGACGGTGAACCCCCGCCCGATTCTTTCGAAGCTAACAAACCCGCCAACACCCTATCGCCTAACCTCACTAGCCCTCCAGACACGCTGGATTTGTCCGACTTGGACCTCAGCAAAATGGAACTGTCGGAAACGGAAGCGCGCACCTTGTCCGGCCTAACCCCCGCCTTGTCGCGGCGCTTGCAGCGGCAGCTCCTTGCGCACCTCCCCCCTGCCGCTGCGCGCTGCCTGCGCCGCACCCTGTCTGCCCACATGCCCGCGCCCCCCGACCCCCCCGAGCCTGTCCCTCCCGTGCCCCCTTACGGCCGCAGTCTCTCCGCTACTGAACCGCCAAACTCTCCGCCACGTGCTGAAACGCCGACACCTATTACTGGAGTAGAACAAGATTATCCACTTTCTCAAGATGCATTACACAATCCCCAAGAAAGCAATCGAGAATCTACTAAACAAAATTCTCAAGATCTTCATGTCTCAAATCAATGTGATATTCCGTCAAATGTAACGAAGTCGAATAGAACGGAAAAGTCAGTAACTCTATCTCCCCCACCATCCCAAGCTCCGGAGCAGTCTGTTTTAAGCAAGTATTTCTCGGTTGATGGAGGTGCCGATGAATATCCAATAACAAGTAATACTTATGAAAGCAATGGATTTGGTCCGAGTCATACACCAAATTACTCCCGGTTTTACACTCCAGGAGGTTCTCTCGGCCGGCGCTCCCTGCGAACACCCCCGGCAGATACCTCTCGCAGAAGAGTTTCCCGGTTTTTAAGACCAGACTTTTTTGACACTCCCCGGGAAGAAAGCTTTTATGTGCGTGATAAAAAAGAAAAAGAACTCGAGACGCAAAAAGTTCTTGAAGAAATAAGAAGGAAAAAGAATAGAACAGTTGATACTTTAGTATCGAGCCCTTGCAGTCCGTCTTCGTTAGCTGACATATCGAACATGTTTGAAAACTCGAATGCTAGATACGGATACAGAAGCAGCTTATCTCCAACAAGTATTCCTTTAACAAGAGATAAAAGTCGATCGGTGACACCATTTTATCCAATCTTAGACAACATAAGTGAACATCACTCCGATAAAGTAATGACACCTACAACAGGAAATGAATATGTTTATAAGGAACCAGACTCTGCTTCTCACCTGAATAAAATGGATGAATATAATTTAAGCAAATCTAAATCCTCTAGTCAAAATACTTCTGAAACAGATGATGGAACATATGGAAAGTTCACCAATAAAGATTCCCGAATAGGGCGACCTAAGAGTTTTCCTACTAAGACTTACGAAGATAATAAATTGGTTATTGCCTCAAAGAGTGAGGAAGAACAAAATGGTACAGGTGTTGTTAATCTAACAAATAGTAAACTATTGAGGCCTAAAAGTTATCCCATTTCTTCTCCATCTCCCGAGAAAGTATACAGTTTGGTTCCGAGGAAACTAAATTCTGTGACAAAGTCTGATCATGCTACTTCGGAAATCACGCAATCACAAAATCACGCTAACAATATCAGTGATTCTAATACTAGTTCACTTAACCATGCAGATATACTGGAAAATGATCAAAATATATCTGTAAGTTTTAATGTTTGTTTACCAAGCAAAAATTCTTTAATTTCTAAGGAAATACCAAGTAACATAGCCAAAGAAACAGATACAAGTGCTCAAAATGATCCCACAGCCGTGCTGTCTTTAAAAGAAATTACTTTAAACAGTATTGAAGATACTAAAAATGGTAATGTAGTGGAAAATCTTGAATACCTCGATAATTATAATGGTAATTCAAGAATTAAATCTGATGTTAATGCAGATCAAAATGAACATAAAAATGTATCAGTTGAATCAACTTCACACTCTGAGGCAAATATATCAGAACAACATTCTGAAAACAATAATTTGGAATTAATAGATTCAATGAGTAAATCAACAGTTATTAATAATAGTGATACCACTAATCAGAATGAACCGAAAACAGATGAAAAGAAAAAGAAATCAACAGTAAAGAAAAAAGTTGTTTTGAAAAAGAAAGTACCTAAAAAGAGTGAATCTGCTGTAGAAGCAAATCTAAAAAATAATAATGAGGGAAAAAGTAATAATGACAAAGAATTGACCAAAATTTCTAATAGCAACGAACAAAAAACAGTAGTGACTAAGAAAAAATCTGTTCTTACTTCAATTGGAGAGAAATTTGAAAAGTTTCGAAATGACAGTTTTAATAGAAGTTGTTCGCAAGAAAAAGATATCAAGATGGAAGCAAAATTGAAAAGTCTGTTGCCAGCTGTAAAGGATGAAGTTAGGCCATCGCGCATTGAGAATGTTATGAGAGCACTACGGGAGAGATCTGTTCCTAGCGGGAATTCTAGTGAGCCAATCACAGAGTCAGGATTGATCAAACGGGCTGTAACTGTTACTAACTTACCAACTCTCGATACTAAACCTTCTCATAGTAAGAAAAGTGTGAACAGAGTCCTAGGATTATTCAAAAAAATTGAATCTAAAGAAAAAAATAATAAAAACAACGTCAATGTCATAAGTAAGCCAGTGGGTATAGTTGAAGATGAAAACATTAATTTAGAAAAATCCGCTGCACAAAATAATTCCCATATTCAAGGTAATGAAAATACCAAACCCAAAAGGCCGACATCTCTTCTTCTTAATGGAATTGGTAAACGAGTACAAGCGTGTTATAGTGGAGCCTCTAGTGATGGCATTTTAATAAAAGATGCAAAACGTAATAATTATAATGCTGAAGATTTGAATTCTCTATCTGAGGAAAAATCGGAAGATGCAAAATCTCAGAAAAAAGCTTTAAGAATTGATTTCTCTCGCCTGCCAAGATTAAATCATAATATTTTCAACAAACGAAATTCCTTGGAATTGACAAGTAGTAGGGAAGAAAGTGAATGTAACGAAATTGATGATAGTAAACAATGCGGGAACGAAGCTTCTAATAATAATTGTGATAATAATGGTAATACAAAACATTCTCTCATTAGCGAAGAAAACAAGAATAATGAAAACATGGAAAATAATACACCTTTTAGTAATAATCTAATTTCTCCTAATTGGTCCCCAGATTGTGATCTTACCAAGTTTATGGTAGAATCAGAACCTGATTGCAATCAAAATTCCAATGCATATCCACAACGCAGTCATGAAGCTACTTCACCCGACTCTGAAAATATGATAGATCGCATACGCCGCAAAAGTTTTTATTCCCGTTTTAATGAAAAGAAGAATCGCAGGAAAAGTCAACTTGTAGGACCTGGTGCCAAGGAATATAACCCTTCTGAAAGAATACACTCGCTGCAAGACGAGGATAATCTGTATATGAACAAGTACGAACATTCTCCCACAGGATCCGGAACCGGAGCCAGCAGCAGCAAGTACGATTACTCTCCCACTGGAAGTAGCAGGTACGATTATTCCCCGGCTGGCACTAGCAAGTACCAACGTCCACAGCCTCAATACACAGACAACGGGGAAATTAGAAGCCCAACAAAGTGCAGGATAGGAAATTCCTTCGGATGTGACCAACTACCTACCGGCACTCACAAATCACTAGACAGAAGTGAGCGTAAACATTTACCCGATCCCAATCATCAAAATTACTGGGAAAATAGTTCACATTATTCAATGCCTAGGTATTCTAGGACAGTTTCGCTGTTTGATAACAATTACGACGCCAGTCAACCGATAGCAGATTACAAAAACTCTAGTTCAAGATACGGAAGAAGTTTCTCATTCCTTTCTCCGACCGCTACATACAGCACTCTGAGTCCTCGTAACCATTCACGAAACTCAGCAATATTACTCAGGGACGGTGGAGATATAGAACCTCACGCAGAAAGTGTTTTGACTAAAATAAGAAACAGAAAGAAATTGGCAGCCCTGAGCCCCACAAGGGATGATGACAATTCTCTTTTGGACACAAAAATCAGGTACGTCCGACATAACACCTGTATATAGCCTTACTACTACTGTCACTCCATTTACTTATACTTATAGCTTTAAATTCAATTTACACCTTAATGTTAACTCTACACTCCTAAAATACTTTGGAATGTTGACTAAAGTGACCTATACTCTCCAATTTCAGTCAACTTTACGAGAGTTTGGAGCTAGCTTTAGGTACAAGTAAATACTTTCTTCATTATTAATAATTCTGAGAATAAGATTTAATGTATAATCAAGATACAAGTACCTAATAGGCAATTTAGGTGTGAAGCTTTCGATCAGTATTTTCCTCTTGAAGATTGTTATTTTCACAAATAGCGCTTTCAAAATGTTGTGTAGGTGAACAGTGCATGATGTATGGTGTCGATAACGCTTACATTAGTACTAATATCATTTATCATTACGTTTCCAGATCCAACCATACATCCACCAATGAACATGATCAATCTGCAGACCAAGCCGAGTGATAAATAATTTATTATTGTAAACAACATTGGCTAACTTACTTTTCCATCCAAATCTGATTTTTGCTTCATTACAAATTACTGATTCCATTATTTTGTAGCTTTAAAATCGCTTGTCAGGTTTATTGTGTCATCAGTCATCAGTAATTTATTATCCTGTTTATTAATCAATTTTCAGTAATTATTATTATTATTGCCTTTGTCTTCACGACTTATAATAATGTTTAGATACACATACATATGATATTTATGTAGCAGAAGAGATTTTACTGCAAAATGTAAGCGATTGGGTAATCCAGCTGGGTTGTTTGATCGTTAGTAAAAGTTAAAAATCTGAAGTAATAAATAGTTGAAAATTTGTTTTCTCCATACTAAAAAGTCTCTTATTTTAAAATTTATACTTTTACTTTCGATTTTTAACTATTACTAACGATCAAACAACCCAGCCTGTGTTTTTCCTACTAAAATGTATTTTTTTATACTTGTTTCTTTTTTTGTTTTTAGTCCAGCTTAGGCTTAAAGGTTGTACTATCTCGTAGTTAATTATTACTATCAAAAATTTGAACACATTTTGTGAAAAAAGTTTAATTTTTCATGACTGAAACATAGTGTATTTGCATAGAGTTCACATACCATTATTACGTATTCATTTTTAAAAGAGCAATATAGAAATACCTACTTATGTATATGTTATGTAAATACAAATATGTACATATTCTACTATCAAAATAAGTAAGTTTGTGACTGTTGAAAATGCTAAGTATTTAAAACATTGTTTGCCACCTTTACATAACATTATATTAATGTTTACCCTTACCTAAGGCGTATGGCGTGGGGCCGACGTCACTGCAACCTGTTTAGATCTACTGTAATGGGTCCCCTTGAGTAAGTTCTAACCCTGTGTTCACCCTTACAGAAATGTAAAATATGTTACACGCATCAGTTATTACAAAGGTACCATATAAAATGTATTTTTGAGCCAAATTGCTGCCAACTGTTATTAATTACAATTAAACATATTTCAGAAAAAATATAATATTGAATATAATGAACACTAATAAGAATGTTTGAAGTTGTAGTAGGTACCAAGAATAAGTTTTTGCATAATGAATCTTCAGTTTGAATGAATACACCCTCCGCAGATTATTTCTTGTCACTGTGAGATAAACATATATTATAGTATCAATGCCTTTAATTGTTTTTTTGTTCTAGTCTATTAGTGAATTGGTGCCGAAAACTATGTTAAAATCATAAGATTTAATAGATGTTAAGTCTGAATAAGTTATACTTTGCTGTAAATAAACCTGTAATTACTAGTTACTGTAACCCACACACTCGCTTACTATTGGTAAGAATGCCTACATTGACACTGTTACTTTTGTACGTTAAAATGTTTATTTTACTTATAAGTCTATAAGATTATTTAATATTAAAATATGTCATCAATTATTAATCAAGCGTAGAAATTATAATATTTATTATAATATAGCTTTTTCTGATTCTAGTGTTTTCCAGTAAACTTCCTAGCTAATGCAATACTTTTTAGATAACAACTAATATAAGTTAAACTTGTAACATAATATTAACACTTCCCTTACGGAGGCTTTCGGTACAAAAAAGATTCTCCGCGCTCCGGTGATATGTATTTTGTACACCTTGAAAATGTTATTTAAAAATCATAAAAACATGAATATTCCTAAATACTGTTTTTTTATTGACCATTGTTAAAGTTGAAATGTAACAGTTTTTGTAATGCTCTGGAAATTATCTAAACAACTTATTTATTTCCGTCTTTGCAAATTAATAACTATGTATTGAAATACTTTTACCCTTTTATGTCATGATCACGGAAGAATACAAAAATTCTGAGGCCCGTTTATATAGATTTTCTCATAAGAGTAAAGTTGTAGTAAATACATATCAGGACGCGAAGGTTAAATACACTATCGCGGGTCACGTAGATATGTCAATAGATTCTCTGAAGAATAGAATAGAATGAATCTAATTTATAAATTAATTCCATGTCACCACAAAATCTATAAATAATATATTACATTTCAAAATATGCCCTTCCCAAAAATTTCTCAGTAAAATTATTTTACCACATATTTGTGTACTTAAAATGGGGTTGTGTATGTTTACTTGAATGGCTCTGTGTATTTGAAATTCATAATAATTTTGATTCGTTATTGTAACACAAATAATGGTCTATTCATTATTTTAGACCAGTACTTTGATTTTGAACAAGTGGACGTAATTCTAGTGAGAATTACAAGTAGAAAGAAATGATAAATATAGCATTTGCGTAAATATTTGAGTTATGTTCCATTTATGACAAATAAAACTTAATATAATTAAAATTCAATATTATAAAAAAATGTTTTATAAATTACAAATTTATTAAACAATTACGAAATTCATTAAAATTTATTGAACTCTGAAATTGAGTAAGAGTTAAAAAGTTAAAGGTTTGGTCCTAATTTGATTTGAACTCCTTTTTATATTGGAACTACCACCGCTGTATTTAGTTAGAAGTTAGACACTTAAGTCTATTCACTGAGTCAAGGACATTGCTGTCTCCTTCTTTCCTCCATACTTCGTTGCATCGCCTCGGACTTGTATGGAGGAAAGAGGGAGACAGCGGTTTTCTTGACTCATTGATATCACTATAGTGAACAAATTTATATACTGATAAATTTTAACCAACAGTATCACAAATGCCAATAATATCACATTATTTACAAAGAGTAATGTGAAAACTGGTAAATTAAACATTAATCCATCAAAATATATCCAAAATCCAAACAAAATATAACTATTATGTAGGTGATATATGATATATATTAGGAAAAGCAATATTACTGACTAATTTTTCAGTTATCATTTTTTATACTATCAATAAGTATAAAATACATAACAATATTATATTTATTTGAAAATATATTAATTTTGCATTGTTACTGTACTGGATTCAATTACGTGAATATTATCAATGATTATTTTATTTAAAATATGTGCTAGAAACGCCATATACAATTGTTATTAAAGATGTCTAATTACTCAGCGCGTTGTAAAGAAATAGTTTTTTATATTATATAAACTCTACAATCAGATTATTTCAAATGAGTGAATGATCTGAAATATTTGTCTTATTTTTGTTTTGTATTCAATTTATACATATATAATACTTTATTATAGATTGTGATAATTTACTTGAGGAAAAAATATATTTTACAAATTGAGTGGGTATTTTATTATTTAACCTGAATTAGGACATTGTCATAGTACAAAATCTCATACATACATTTATGATGGTGTGAATTTGTTTCTCCTTTAAAAGTATTTATCTTGGAGGAATCACTATAATAATAATAATAGTATTTTGGTAATTAAGGCTGAAAGTCACAGTCATTAAACTCTGTCCAAACTGGGAACTGAATCTAATAAAAGTATTTTGAACTTGGTTATTTTACGATTACTTATTTATTTGAATAATACAAATCCCGTAGGCCTAGCATATCAGATGGACAAATATCAAAGCTATACTTTCTGGTAATTTTAAATTACATTTGACATAACTGCCGTGCAGAATCTAGTCTGCAGTAAGATGAAATATACATACAGGGCTCAGCAAAGTTCCCTATATTGCCAATACCATTTTGGCCCTCTTGGTCAAGTTAAACCAAGCAGCACCATGTGGGTGATTAGGTACAATCACATTCAAATATGACCGAAACGTTTCTCGAAGCCAGGAATTAACACTTTGTATAAGAGGATTTTCTCCCTGGAATTAAGCACTAGAGATTAGAGCAATGATTTTAAATATCAACCAGAACTGTGTTTACCTATATCATTCAATGTCTTTAGTAATTTATCTCCTTTAAGAAATAAATTATTAAAAAAATTAGATTATACAAGCAAGCTTCTTGTCGATATCTAAAAAGTGTGAAAAAATCGTTACTCTAGTGCTACATTCCTGGTAGAAAATTAAGGACTACGATTGTATGGATAAACTACTGCGGTCACAAGGTAGCACATTCTCTTAAGGGGCGTACCGAGGCTAGAAAAGTATAGTGTTTACCCAATACTTATAACATGCACACTCAAAATGTGGCTGCAAAACGGGGGTTTTAAATAGTGAATAATAAAACGGTTTATGAACAACCACTTATAGTAAAATAGGTATGTATATTTTAATTAATAAAAAATACATTCACATTTAAAAAAAATACAAAATGCCATATTATCCAATATCAAATAATGTACGTATTAAAACATATCAACATAGAACTTCTTATCCTTTTCGGTCAACTCTTCCAAAATATCATCTAGCTGAGTATCGGGGTATCTATCTACCCCAGGACTGTATTAGGCCCTGGAAGTTAGCTTCGTATACCTGGAGTTGCACACGGCCATCTGAAATGAGTTCATCATGAAATGTTGGAAAATGAACTCGATTGTGGTCTCGTGGTAGACGGAAATCTCACTCCAGTACAACTTGTTTTCTGGTACAGTTATTTCTGACTATTTGAAAGCACCCCCAAAAATTGGGTAAATACTTGAGTATATAATAAGAACTTAAATCTGGGGACTACACTTGTATACAGGGTGTAACAAAACTCGATGTACAACCCGAAAACTGGTGAATCTACATTGTATTGGGAGACGATTGTGTAATATGACTTTAATCTGAGCTTGAAAAAAATATTTTTTTTCTCCTCACAAAAGTTTTCTTTATGGCAGATTAAGTAAAATTGGTGAAATTTTTATTATAATGCGTTTTTTAATTTTGTTTTCTTTATGGATAGTATTAATTTGACTACGTGATATTTAATACCATTTTTCTAAAAAAATTCTAAATTTTTTTTTATTTCACTCAATTTTCTCAAAAACCAAGGGTCAAGTCAAAAAAGTTTATTCTACAAAATCGACTCCAAATATTATGTAGATTCACTGGTTTCCCGCTTGTACATCAAGTTTTGTTACACCCTGTATAGGAAAGAAGAAAATGGCCCCCCTGCGTTTCATCTTAAAGGATACTAATATTTATGATAAATATAATAAAACAGTGTTATGCATGTCTATATAAATATTATAATTTATCATTTTGGCACGGATTTATAGCAAAACTACTATCAAAGAGCTATTACTAAAATTATTTCAAATTATGCTGCTGATGCTGGTAAAAAAAACTGATACATATTAAAGTAAAATGTAAAGAAATACATACTTTCCAATTTAGTATTGGGCTGAACAAGAATCTTCCTGGGTTGTTTGTGAGCCAACACAATATCTCGCCACCTTCCCCAAGGTTCCTTCAGCTCGCTGTAATGATCAAACAGTTTCCTCGCTCCGTCAGAGTTCGCCGTGGATTTTAAAACTTGCAGTTTCATTAAGAAATCGCCTGAAAAGGGTATATTGTTGCTAAGAGAGGAAGTTTTTAAGAGATTGAAATTTTAGTAAGATAAATTTTTTAGATTTTACTGTCTTTTTTTAATTTTTTTAAAAAATTTTGTTTTATTTTTTTTATAAATTAATATTATTTTAATATTTTTTCGTGTGTAATTGCTAAAAAGTGATGATAAAAAGTGTATTTTAAATGTTAAGGTGTAGTGATTTACACGCATAGGCGTCATGACTACAACTATACATGGAGTAACAAAACTCGTGGTTCTATATTAATTTGGAGTCAAATATATAAATTTTGAATCTAAGCTTGAAAAAAAAAAAAACCTTCTCATAAAAGCTTTCAAAAGTATTGCAGATTAAATAAAATAGCACAAACTTTTATTAAAATGCTGTTTTTGCTTCCTATACAAACGTATTCCTCGATTTTCTCCCTGGAATTAAACATTATAGCTATGTTTTTTTAACACAATTTAGATATCGACTAGATGCGTGTTTGCATCGTCTTATTTTTTAAATATTTTATTTGTCAAAGGCGATGAATAAATGATTTAAAAAATTAGATGATACAAACACGCATCTGGTCGATATCTAAAAATGTATGAAAAAATCATTGCTGTAATGTTAAATTCCCGGGAGAAAATCAAGGAATACGTTAGTATGGGAAAGCGGCCGCGAGTCACGTGGTGTGGTATGCTCTTAACATTCATAAAATTTCTCACCAATAACTTTCTTTCCAACGGTTTCAATTTTAGTTCGATCCAGAGTCATCAGCAAATTCTTTCCTGGTTCAGTTTCTGTAACCTTAAGTACTCCATCGCCTTCAAGTTCCAGGAGACGCATCAAAACAAATCTAGCTTGAGAGTGAGCCTATCACACATGAAACGAAAACAAATATTCAAAATATGGCCAAGGAAACATATGAGAAATACAAATCATATTGTAACATTACCTGCAACCAAGCCTTGGTCTCTGGTTGAAACATTTCTGTAGCCTTAGCAACTCCAGTCCATAGCAGATTCATCCAATTTGTGTAAATTATATCATCTGCTGCCTTCCCTTCAAATCCAAATACCCTGAAAATAAAATGCCATAAAAATATTGTGCATTTACCAAATTTTTGACGCAATAAAACATTCTTTTAGATCTAATAAAAAACTTCATCAATTTTTACATACTTGAGTACGGTTCTATTTAAGCACAAATACAGCCCAACTGCCTCAGCTCTGCATTCTTCGAAAGTTGAACCAATATTGGTAAATTGTGAATCGTAAGTTTCTCCTTGTTTATACCAAGACTCAATTGGGCCACCTGCAAATATAATCATTTATATACTTACAATGTATCCACTAATTCCGACAAGTGACTTCAAATTATGGATAAATTACAGAGGAAGAGTTTTAAAATAATCAGTAATCATTTTATATAATCAATAAAAGAAGATTTGTTTTTTCTAAACTTTCGATACCCTTATTAATATTTTTGTGTTGAATAATGATGTAATGGAAACTCATCAAATAGTTGGGTTCTTTCCGATTTTTTATTTTTTATTTAAAAAATTGATTGAAAAATAACAATATCAAGGGAATTTTTTTTTAATTTTTACAATGTCATATGAATTTTTGAGCGCGGTTTGAAATAGCGCTTTTTCAAATTGCTCGTAAAATCCTCCATTTAGCGCGCATGCGGTGTGACGTCACAGTAATATGGGCACTCACTCCGGAATGAATTTCCCGCCTTCCGCGGTAGACGGATGTGACGTCATTAGCCAATAACGGGCGTTAAAAGTCACTCGTAATCTCGTGTTTTTAAAACATAAATTTATAAAATATACTTTAAATATATTTATATCGTTTTCAAGGATATTCATGCTATCGGAAAGAACCCAATTATATTTTTTCCAAATCCGCTAAGTCAACGTAACATTAGGTTCTCTAGACTCTAGAGTCTAGAACATGCATCAATGTAAATTTTAAGTAATTTTGGAAAAATTAGACAAATCTTGTAAGATTCTATATGCATTTTCAAAGGATTAATGTTGTGGGATCTTGGTATTTTCTCTATATCAATGACAGTTCTTATTGTCATTCTAAATAAAAAAGAACTAAATATTTAAACAAATAATAATAATAAGGAATAAACAAAAATTACAACATACCTGTAAGAGGATTTTTAACTTTATCTTTATCAAAATTGAAAGTACCATCAGCATTTTGATAAAACAATTTTCCACTTCCATGACCCAAAAGTTCATGTAACCCAACTTGAACCTGAAATTTAATATCGACGGTTGAAAGGAAAAAGTTACCAAGCGACATAATATGTGCAAAGGAAAATGATACCAAGTGACATATTAATAATATTATGTCACTTGGTAACATTTTCATCATTTCATTTCCTTTCCATCGTCAATATATATGTGTGTATAAATATCTTAAAAATATAGAATGTGCAGATTTAACAAAAGAATGTACCATAATAATAATAAAATGGAGGTGTAATAAACTCAGTTCGTTGATATTTAATTGATCAAAGGAAAATGCATCACAGCGCGCCAAAGGAATTTACCTGATAATAAAAAAGATTTGAATTTGATTTATTTATTATTATCATAAAGCAAGAAGATACATTAAATTATTTAGTTACCTCAAAAGATGAAACTCTATACTTATTCAATAGCTCAGAATCAGATTCTGATAAGAAGGGCATCACTGAGTCCTTATAGTTTGCTGGTATTACATTTCCCAGAGAAACGTTTTTGAAACCTTCGCTCTGGCGAATTTCATCATCTAAAGAAACAGAATTGAAAAAAGAATTTATTAAACAACACTTAATTAGCAGGCAAATAGGACAACTAAGATTTTTCCGCTTATTAAATTATGCCATTAACTAGGCCGATGAAAAATATATTTTGAAATTTTTATGCATACTAAACATAAAAATGTTAATTTCAGGCTTGTGCCCTTGTTCTCGGGTGCAACATCAATTAATAAAGGTTGTGCAAAATATTATAGGTATTTTTAAGTAGGTATAATAAAACTACAAAACATTTTCTGTAATGGAATTCGATATTTTTACTGTACAAAAAAATACCAGATGAGTCAGTTATATTCACAGTTATAATTCATTAAAAGTAATGGAAATATTTTAATTTTTTCACTTTTTATTTGTAACACTTATTTGTGTCAGTAAAAAGCATTACGATAATGAGGGAATCCACTGTTTTCTAAAGTATTTTTTTTCTATAAACTTACTATTCAACTAAACAAAAAAAATATATATTTAATATTTTTTTATAAGTTATTGAAGAAGATACGATTTTTTAAAGTTGCACATTTCAAATACCGCGCTAAATACCAACTATGTACTAACTGCGTCATTTTTGCAGGAGTGACGTCATAAAACGGGTTGTTTAAGGCCATGGTATTTCTCCAGCCAGTAACAAAACTGTCAAAAATCTATGCAAACTGACGCGAGAAGCACCGATAAAATATACCGTCTACTCAACTGTAATATACTGTTAACAGCTGTTCTATGGCGGCCATCTTTTTTGCAATAGAAGCTTGTATGTATATTGTATTCCATATTAAAATGCCATGGAACGCGGCTACGGGGGTTTAAAAACGGAAACCGGAAACACTACACTTAGATACAAGGAGTGACGTCATTGTTTAAGATTTTGAAATGAATGCTATTTTCAACATTTTTTATTATTTTTTTGCGTGCGTTTTTGGGATATTTCATCCCACTTCAAAATTTTTAAATATTCGCGTCTACACGAAAGCATTTTTAAAATTCAATTCCGGCTAGCAGTGGATTTCCTCATTATTCCACTTCCATTTCTAGGTACTTTATAAAATAAAAATGGAATAAATTATACACTCGAGTTTTACAAGAATACTTATACTTACAATTAGGAATATTTATTCCGGCGGGAACTCCACTACCAGAGAATGTCAGAACATCCAGACTGGTAAAGTCTGGCTGCAGGAACGTGTCCTTTTCCAGATCCTTACCCCACGGTAACAAAGTCAGGAAGCTTTCCGCATTGTCTACGAGGGTTTTGAATTTCTCTGACATTTTCTTATTTACCATAGCAACAAAACCTTCAAATTCCCCCCTCTGTCCACTGGGGTCCCGGTAGGTTTCGATGAATCCTTGATAGCTAAAAACAAAGTTCAAAATATAAAATAAAGTAAATGAGTAGCCACCAAAATTATGATGCAGACTATTTTATAATTCTTATATTAATACAAACTTGATGTACATCATTATTACAATACTATTACGCAAAGTACTAAATTCTACAATACTACAAAGAATGAACAATTATTAAAATAAAATGTAAGTAAAGTATAAATTTAATAAACTAGGTATAAGATTTTTCTAAAAATATTAATAAATGAACCATGCTACTTCCTAACATAACACATAGTGCATACTTTAAAATACTTTCCGTAAAACTTATAAAGAAGTTGCATTACAAGTTTGAAATGAACATACGTCTCGATCACAGGTCCTTTGTCCTTTATCCAGTAACGACTTCCATCTTTGTGTTCATCTAAATCACCATTAGCAAAACTTTGTATGTAATGTTTCAGCATTTGTTTTTCATTGTCATTAGCTGCGTATTTACTGGCTTCAGTCAGGTGCTGATTGACTTTCTGAAGTATGGGGGAATAGTCCCCCGCACCACTTCAAAATATGCACCCTTATACAGGACTTTATCCAGGGTTATTTTACTATCTGGCCCTTTTTCTACACTTGCTAAACGGATTGAATACAGCGGCATTCCTAAAATATTTACAAGAGCATGCTATAATTCCATTTATTTTTTTAATATCAAAGTAAATCTTCTTAGAAAAGTGAAATTGAATAAGTTACAAACCATCTTGTGTGGATGACTTGCAAGTTCTGCAAATGTACGCTTCCATTTTTATAGATTGCATCCATTCTCCAACCAAATCTGCATCTTTCATAGTACAATTACCAGAGAAGTAAGTTGATATGCCCTTCAAAAATATAAATTAAGTGTTTACAAGTGTATTTAACCACAAATACTATTAATTTTTAATTTTGACCACCTCAACAGATCAGGAGGCCCAATAACAGAGGGTAAAAACATCACAAACACCCAGGCTTGAGAAAAATCACTTTTGATTTTTATTATCTCACCGGAAATTGAATTCGGAGCTCTCTGTGTCATGAGTCCAGAGTTTTAGCTATTAGGCTTCGAAGTTCGCCAAGCTACATACAAAGAATTTTAATAAATACCTTATCTCCAAGGCCAAGACTCTTCTGACGTTTCGTAAGAGAAAACATCCGCTCGTGGCACTCATTCCACAACTTTTCTATCTGCGCGGGTTGATTTTGTTTGCCTTAGAAGCTTTTACTACAGTTGAAAAGTTTTCTTTCGATAAATTTGGAATGATTTTAGTATCACCCATACTTTTGTAGTTACCAGAGTTGGAAAAAAAGCCACAAGAATACACTAGAAACGCCTGTAGAAAAATAGAAATATTGATTAAGTCTTGTAATCTGATGATGATAACATGAAAACAGTTTTAGTAAAATATAAAAATTCTCACTGTCCAGTCTTCATCTGTAATATTCAGGGATTGAGCCGCTGATTTAAGACTTTCTAGAGGTTCAGAAGTAAAGATTCTATGCAACAAGGAGAATATGTAAGGAGATTCTGGGCTAGTTTGCACCAAAACAATTGAGCCACCAGTCCAGCAAGCCTAAAAAGTATTTGAAAAAAATTCAGTTATTTGTATAGACATAGAAAGATATTTGAATGTGAAATTATTAAGAACCTTGCTCAAGTGATGGGCGTAGAGTTTCTCATTCTCCGACAGACTGTTGAATGCGGCGGTGCAGTCTAACTCAACTATGGGTTGATTATTTGGAAGGACAAACTCAGAATTAGCACTCATCTTATCTGAAAAAATATTTGACTTAAAAACCGGCACCGGGCTGACGGATGATTGGCGACAAGCTTGATGCCGGATACTGAATAAACTTGATGAAGGATATCGCAACTTCAAGCAGAGTCTCAGCATTTCTCTGCAGACTGCAAATATTTACTTCTGTAAAAATTATTGAAAAACATTAAGCCGAAAATATATTTAAGATTTTACAATGCAACAGTCAATAGATATATCTGTGCCTTGCTCCAAGACGCAAGTGGCAACTCAACGGTTGTCAAATTTCAAAAATATTAATATCTTTAGTCTATGAAAGTATTATTGTTGGAAAAAAATAAGTATTATTTTTTATTGCAAAAAAAGATAAGCGCGGAATTGAAATTAAATATTGTACAACCAAAGTAAACACAAACAAAAAAAAATAACATTACCAATATGAAAAAAAAACTATTAGCATGTGGTCTTTAGCACACATTATATTCTCGAAGCATAAGTAAAGTCGAATTTATACTTGTAAAATACGTAAGCACAAGAGCTTGTCTTTTTTGTTGGTGAGGTATAGCGTTATGGTTATATTGTATAATTATTGTGACATTAAGCTTTGTAAATTTGATTCAACAATGTATTAAATAAATAAATATTAAATAATGAAAATATGTATATTCAAAATCACAAGTCACTAAAAGTGGCTAATATATTTCCGTCATTGTTTGTGTAGGAATATGCACAGAAGTACCTGCTTTTTTTAATATATAAACAAAATAAAATAACCTAACTTTTTTATAACTAATATTGTTACTTGGGAATGATGTCTTTGCTCTGGTAAACTATAGAACCAACGTTGTATTCTTTTCACCCCTACTGAAGATCATTAGAATTTAAAATAAAATCTCCCTCGAAATATTGTTGATATTATCACACCTTGCCCAATTAATTATTAATCATTTTTAATCAATTATTAATCAGGTAAATTTACAACGATGCATTTATTGTCAATGGATTGATTAAAAAAAGAGTTTAACTTAAAGCCAACTCCGTAATATCTTTTTTTTTTGAGAAAGTCTTCTGGAGAAAATTTGGTACCACAAAATAATGTCGACTTTGAAGAGCAAAAGTTAGATGCTAGGTTAGCAACAACAAAGTTTTTCTCAAATTTATATTTCAATAAAAAGCCGCCAAAGTGTAACTGAAGTTATATAAAGTTGATTTTTCTGTCTGGATAAAGTTTGTGTGCAAGGCTGAAATGTTGGCTGACTTTACAGTATCTACATTATTATCAAGTCATTGACTAACCTATCCAGCAGGTTAGATTTTTTTAGAACTTAAAAACAAGATTTTATGAAAGCAATTAAACGCGTGAGATTAGAATATACGCCTAGCTTACCGGTTAAAGCTTATGTCGAAATGATGTACGAAATTAACAACCGATGACCCACGGATTATTTGCGATGACCGATGCGATCGACAGAATCTGACAGAAGACAGATGCACAGATACAGATGGTGACAGAAGTCACAGATAAAAGGACAGAATGACAGATTACGGAGCACGATTTTACCGTACAGAGACCGTGTTGCCAGATCCCAAGGAGTAACTTTCCGTTTTATGATAATTTGGTGTTGATATGATTCGAATAATATTATAGGGGCTGTCGGTAATATCCGTTTGAAATAATTCAGGGGTGGTGAATCAACACCAATCTACATACAGGCTTCCACAGCAACACAAGATGGCTGCCATAAGAGGCCATACTCTGACTCAGCTTTCCTAGTACTGCTGTCTACAGTAAATCTGATAGCTGATGAGTTCAGTCAACACCAATCTACATACAGGCCTCCACAGCGAAACAAGATGGCCGCCATAAAATGCTATACTGCTATACTCTGACTCAGCCTTCCTAATACAGCAGAGCCGTCAATTGTTAATTTGATGGCTGATTGCCAGTGTTAAATTTATTGAACACAATGATTAAAAACAATGCTCGCTTCAATCGAATTCAGATATAAAGCAAATAATACATGATTTATCAAATTTTTGTACGTAGATAGCTGTTGGGGTCGCTTGTTACTCACTACTCACTACGGAAATAACATTTTTTTTAGTTCTCTTTGGTTCTCTTTTTGAATGATTCATCATACAAGTCTATGATGCGAATCCTTAGTTCTTAAATTTTCCGCCAGGTTTGCAATTTTCAACGTAAACATCCAAAATGGTTTCCTAGTTTGTTACGGCCTGGATTGAAATATTGAATTAGTTTTTTTTTATACATTTTTTAACACAATGTAAACATACTTCCTTCAACCATACGTAATAAAAGCTTCACAATGTCTACAGAACGGTAAGATTTTTTTTCTAAAATGTTTTTGCTAGTGTCGAATTATCGAAGAATTTTCTGACAAAATCGATAAATGCATTTCGACACTGTAATGTCACGCCCAGAATAAAACTACCGGTTCATTGAATCTTATTTCGATTTGTCATTAATTACTATGCATTTTACGTATCTTAGAGTCGATTGGGTGGAAATAATCGAGCCGAAGACGAAGGAGCATATGTATGCCAATCTCACGACCGGAGAATGTGTCTGGGATCCACCTGAGGTAACATGAGCTTATGGCATATTCTGGAGTATACGAATCTGAATTCATATGACCAGTATTGAAAAGTATTAAATTTATTTCAGGGTGTAAATGTGAAGCGTACAGACTCTTCACAGTGGTGGGAGTTGTTTGACAATAATACTCATAGGTTTTACTATTATAATGCTACAACTCAGGTTTGTACAAATGTGTTAAATCGAATACCATCTATGATTAGTTTCACTGCTATTGCAATTGATAATGTTTCATTTTTACAGACAACAGTATGGCACAGGCCAGTGGATTGTGATATCATACCACTCGCTAAATTACAAACTCTCAAACAGAATACTGATCCTCAGCAAAGACGCGAGACCTCGACTCAAACTAATTCGAATCTCCCAGGCCCCCAGGTAAACTATAGTCGTTTTTTTAAAGTACACTTCTTATCCCAAGTCAGGTCCATGTCCCGCAGCTCTGACGCAAACTGCCGGTGAATTGTCAACAGCGGACGGCCAGGACGTCGAGAACCTTATTTGGGAGGGATGCACGGGAGCTGGTGGCCGAACGCTTGGCTTGGAGGCAGTTTGATATGGTATGATGATGATGGAAACGGATATAGTATGATGATGATGACACCTCCTATTATCACTTAGCTAACAACACTGTGCAAGTACTTTTTCTTCATTTTACAGGACGACGAATAAACTGATATTTTAGGGAAGTGGCAGCGGTAGCAAAAATGTTTCACTACACTGCATTTAAATCTCATTGGTAGATCAAGGTGCGCTAAGAATATCCATCCAATAAAGTTATTAATGTCAAAAAGTAAAGCTGTTAATCGACTTGCACGGTGTCCTTAGCTACTTCATAAAAAGTATTCTTTCGTTTGTGTAAGAAACAGAATTCCACTAATTTTAATACACTTAACTAACCACTAGATCCTTCTGCGCTAACATTTGAAACAGAACAAGATACATGTATTCAATTGGTATCCCTACAAGTCCTTTATTGCTTTCATGTTCAAGCATAATATTTAGTTGGTCACTCACCCTCGAACTGTGGATGACATCTATAGATGTCATGCCACATAGGTACATTTGAAAGACATGACTAAAATGTGTGGTATGTTACTTGTTGTAGGTGACCCCCTTAATGGGCAGCAAGCACGCCACGCACACTCAGACCAGCCCCCTGCACTCCCGGCGCTCACATCACCACAGGTATTATACAATGTTGTGACTGTGGGGT